>LR812529.1:28110259-28211428 GCA_903798195.1 Danio kyathit | reverse complement strand
TACACTGGTATTAAATGTTACGATGGTCCAGGATCCATTAGTGAATTTACACTGTATTTAAATGACGAGATGGTCCAGGAATCAACATTAGTGAATTTCACTGTATTTAAATGATGGTCCAGGATCAACATTAGTGAATTTAACTGTAATTAAATGATGAGGTCCAGATCAACATTAGTGAATGACACTGCTATTAAATGATGATGGTCCAGGATCACATTATTGAATTTACACTGTATTTAAATGATGATGGTCCAGGATCAACATTGGTGATTTACACTGTATTTAAATGACGATGGTCCAGGATCAACATTAGTGAATTTACACTGTATTTAAAATGATGATGGTCCAGGATCAACATTGGTGAAATTTACACTGTATTTAAATGACGATGGTCCAGGATCAACATTAGTGAATTTACACTGTAATTAAACGACGATAGTCCAGGATCAACATTAGTGAATTTACACTGTATTTAAATGACGATGGTCCAGGATCAACATTAGTGAATTTACACTGTAAATAAATGATGATGGTCCAGGATCAACAATAGTGAATTTACACTGTAATTAAATGATGATGGTCCAGGATCAACATTAGTGAATTTACACTGTATTTAAATTTTTACTATGGTCCAGGATCAACATTAGTGAATTTACACTGTATTTAAATGACGATGGTCCAGGATCAACATTAATGAATTTACACTGTATTTAAATGATGATGATCCAGGATCAACATTAGTGAATTTACACTGTATTTAAATGATGATGATCCAGGATCAACATTGGTGAATTTACACTGTATTTAAATGACGATGGTCCAGGATCAACATTAGTTAATTTACACTGTATTTAAATGATGATGGTCCAGGATCAACATTAGTGAATTTACACTGTATTTAAATTTTTACGATGGTCCAGGATCAACATTAGTGAATTTACACTGTATTTAAATGACGATGGTCCAAGATCAACATTAGTGAATTTACACTGTATTTAAATGATGATGGTCCAGGATCAACATTAGTGAATTTACACTGTATTTAAATGATGATGGTCCAGGATCAACATTAGTGAATTTACACTGTAATTAAATGATGATGGTCCAGGATCAACATTAGTGAATTTACACTGTAATTAAATGACGATGGTCTAGGAGCAACATAAGTGTATTTAGACTGAATATTTTCATATTGTTTTGGTTTCACCTTTTATTGACAGGACAGTAGACAGTATGGATAGGAAAGTGTGTTGAGCAGAGAAAGGGTAAGGATTGCCAAAGTACTTAGAGATGAGATTCGAACTGAGGTTGCCATGAATACCAGATTGCCAAGTGTCGACGGACTAACCACTACACCATTGGAGCTGACAATTTACAAAGTATTGAAATGATAGTGATGGTCAAGGATCAACAGTAGTAAATTTACACTATTTAAAAGTCGATGGTCCAGGATCAACATTAGTGAATTTACACTGTATTTAAATGATGATGGTCCAGGATCAACATTAGTGAATTTACACTGTATTTAAATGTTTACGATGGTCCAGGATCAACATTAGTGAATTTACACTGTATTTAAATGACGATGGTCCAGGGTTAACATTAGTGAATTTACACTGTAATTAAATGATGATGGTCCAGGATCAACAATAGTGAATTTACACTGTAATTAAATGATGATGGTCCAGGATCAACATTAGTGAATTTACACTGTATTTAAATTTTTACTATGGTCCAGGATCAACATTAGTGAATTTACACTGTATTTAAATGACGATGGTCCAAGATCAACATTGGTGAATTTACACTGTATTTAAATGATGATGATCCAGGATCAACATTAGTGAATTTACACTGTATTTAAATGATGATGATCCAGGATCAACATTAGTGAATTTACACTGTATTTAAATGATGATGATCCAGGATCAACATTAGTGAATTTACACTGTATTTAAATGACAATGGTCCAGGATCAACATTGGTGAATTTACACTGTATTTAAATGACGATGGTCCAGGATCAACATTAGTGATTTTACACTGTATTTAAATGACGATGGTCCAGGATCAACATTAGTTAATTTACACTGTATTTAAATGATGATGGTCCAGGATCAACATTAGTGAATTTACACTGTATTTAAATTTTTACGATGGTCCAGGATCAACATTAGTGAATTTACACTGTATTTAAATGACGATGGTTCAAGATCAACATTAGTGAATTTACACTGTATTTAAATGATGATGGTCCAGGATCAACATTAGTGAATTTACACTGTAATTAAATGATGATGGTCCAGGATCAACATTAGTGAATTTACACTGTAATTAAATGACGATGGTCTAGGAGCAGCATAAGTGTATTTAGACTGAATATTTTCATATTGTTTTGGTTTCACCTTTTATTGACAGGACAGTAGACAGTATGGATAGGAAAGTGTGTTGAGCAGAGAAAAGGGTAAGGATTGCCAAAGTACTTAGAGATGAGATTCGAACTGAGGTTGCCATGAACACCAGATTGCCAAGTGTCGACGCACTAACCACTACACCATTGGAGCTGACAATTTACAAAGTATCGAAATGATAGTGATGGTCAAGGATCAACAGTAGTAAATTTACACTATTTAAAAGTCGATGGTCCAGGATCAACATTAGTGAATTTACACTGTATTTAAATGACGATGGTCCAGGATTAACATTAGTGAATTTACAATGTAATTAAATGATGATGGTCCAGGATCAACATTAGTGAATTTACACTGCTATTAAATGATGATGGTCCAGGATCAACATTAGTGAATTTACACTGTATTTAAATGATGATGGTCCAGGATCAACATTGGTGAATTTACACTGTATTTAAATGACGATGGTCCAGGATCAACATTAGTGAATTTACACTGTAATTAAACGACGATAGTCCAGGATCAACATTAGTGAATTTACACTGTATTTGAATGACGATGGTCCAGGATCAACATTAGTGAATTTACACTGTAATTAAATGATGATGGTCCAGGATCAACAATAGTGAATTTACACTGTAATTAAATGATGATGGTCCAGGATCAACATTAGTGAATTTACACTGTATTTAAATTTTTACTATGGTCCAGGATCAACATTAGTGAATTTACACTGTATTTAAATGACGATGGTCCAAGATCAACATTGGTGAATTTACACTGTATTTAAATGATGATGATCCAGGATCAACATTAGTGAATTTACACTGTATTTAAATGATGATGATCCAGGATCAACATTAGTGAATTTACACTGTATTTAAATGACAATGGTCCAGGATCAACATTGGTGAATTTACACTGTATTTAAATGACGATGGTCCAGGATCAACATTAGTGAATTTACACTGTAATTAAATGATGATGGTCCAGGATCAACATTAGTGAATTTACACTGTAATTAAATGATGATGGTCCAGGATCAACATTAGTGAATTTACACTGTATTTAAATGATGATGGTCCAGGATCAACATTAGTGAATTTACACTGTATTTAAATGATGATGGTCCAGGATCAACATTGGTGAATTTACACGGTATTTAAATGACGATGGTCCAGGATCAACATTAGTTAATTTACACTGTATTTAAATGATGATGGTCCAGGATCAACATTAGTGAATTTACACTGTATTTAAATTTTTACGATGGTCCAGGATCAACATTAGTGAATTTACACTGTATTTAAATGACGATGGTCCAAGATCAACATTAGTGAATTTACACTGTATTTAAATGATGATGGTCCAGGATCAACATTAGTGAATTTACACTGTATTTAAATGATAATGGTCCAGGATCAACATTAGTGAATTTACACTGTAATTAAATGATGATGGTCCAGGATCAACATTGGTGAATTTACACTGTAATTAAATGACGATGGTCCAGGATCAACATTAGTGAATTTACACTGTATTTAAATGATAATGGTCCAGGATCAACATTAGTGAATTTACACTGTAATTAAATGATGATGGTCCAGGATCAACATTAGTGAATTTACACTGTATTTAAATGATAATGGTCCAGGATCAACATTGGTGAATTTACACTGTAATTAAATGACGATGGTCCAGGATCAACATTGGTGAATTTACACTGTAATTAAATGACGATGGTCTAGGAGCAACATAGGTGTATTTAGACTGAATATTTTCATATTGTTTTGGTTTCACCTTTTATTGACAGGACAGTAGACAGTATGGATAGGAAAGTGTGTTGAGCAGAGAAAGGGTAAGGATTGCCAAAGTACTTAGAGATGAGATTCGAACTGAGGTTGCCATGAATACCATATTGCCAAGTGTCAACGCACTAACCACTACACCATTGGAGCTGACAATTTACAAAGTATTGAAATGATAGTGATGGTCAAGGATCAACAATAGTAAATTTACACTATTTAAAAGTCGATGGTCCAGGATCAACATTAGTGAATTTACACTGTATTTAAAGGATGATGGTCCAGGATCAACATTAGTGAATTTACACTGTATTTAAATGTTTACGATGGTCCAGGATTAACATTAGTGAATTTACACTGTATTTAAATGACGATGGTCCAGGGTTAACATTGATGAATTTACACTGTAATTAAATGACGATGGTCCAGGATCAACATTAGTGAATTTACACTGTATTTAAATGATGATGGTCCAGGATCAACATTGGTGAATTTACACTGTATTTAAATGACGATGGTCCAGGATCAACATTAGTGAATTTACACTGTAATTAAATGATGATGGTCCAGGATCAACAATAGTGAATTTACACTGTAATTAAATGATGATGGTCCAGGATCAACATTAGTGAATTTACACTGTATTTAAATTTTTACTATGGTCCAGGATCAACATTAGTGAATTTACACTGTATTTAAATGACGATGGTCCAAGATCAACATTGGTGAATTTACACTGTATTTAAATGACGATGGTCCAGGATCAACATTAATGAATTTACACTGTATTTAAATGATGATGATCCAGGATCAACATTAGTGAATTTACACTGTATTTAAATGATGATGATCCAGGATCAACATTAGTGAATTTACACTGTATTTAAATGACAATGGTCCAGGATCAACATTGGTGAATTTACACTGTAATTAAATGATGATGGTCCAGGATCAACATTAGTTAATTTACACTGTATTTAAATGATGATGGTCCAGGATCAACATTAGTGAATTTACACTGTTTTTAAATGACGATGGTGCAGGATCAACATTAGTGAATTTACACTGTAATTAAATGATGATGGTCCAGGATCAACATTAGTTAATTTACACTGTATTTAAATGATGATGGTCCAGGATCAACATTAGTGAATTTACACTGTATTTAAATGACGATGCTCCAGGATCAACATTAGTGAATTTACACTGTATTTAAATGACGATGCTCCAGGATCAACATTAGTGAATTTACACTGTAATTAAATGATGATGGTCCAGGATCAACATTAGTGAATTTACACTGTAATTAAATGAGGATGGTCCAGGATCAACATTAGGGAATTTACACTGTATTTAAATGATGACTTTGGTCTAGGAGCAACATAAGTGTGTTCAGACTGAATATTTTCATATTGTTTTGGATAGGTTTCACCTTTTATTGACAGGACAGTAGACAGTATGGAGCAGAGAAAGGGTAAGGATTGCCAAAGCACGTAGAGATGAGATTCGAACTGAGGTTGCCATGAATACCAGACTGCCAAGTGTCGACGCACTAACCACTACACCATTGGAGCTGACAATTTACAAAGTATTGAAATGATAGTGATGGTCAAGGATCAACTGTAGTAAATTTACACTATTTAAAAGACGATGGTGCAGGATCAACATTAGTGAATTTACACTGTATTTAAATGACGATGATCCAGGATCAACATTAGTGAATTTACATTGTATTTAAATTATGACTTTGGTCTAGGAGCAACATAAGTGTATTTAGACTGAATATTTTCATATTGTTTTAGTTTCACCTTTTATTGAAAGGACAGTAGACAGTATGGATAGGAAAGTGTGTTGAGCAGAGAAAGGGTAAGGATTGCCAAAGTACTTAGAGATGAGATTCGAATTGAGGTTGCCATGAATACCAGACTGCCAAATGTCGACGCACTAACCACTACACCATTGGAGCTGACAATTTACAAAGTATTGAAATGATAGTGATGGTCAAGGATCAACAGTAGTAAATTTACACTATTTAAAAGTCGATGGTCCAGGATCAACATTAGTGAATTTACACTGTATTTAAATGACGATGGTCCAGGGTTAACATTAGTGAATTTACACTGTAATTAAATGATGATGGTCCAGGATCAACATTAGTGAATTTACACTGTAATTAAATGATGATGGTCCAGGATCAACATTAGTGAATTTACACTATTTAAAAGTCGATGGTCCAGGATCAACATTAGTGAATTTACACTGTATTTAAATGATGATGGTCCAGGATCAACATTAGTGAATTTACACTGTATTTAAATGTTTACGATGGTCCAGGATCATCATTAGTGAATTTAACACTGTATTTAAATGACGATGGTCCAGGGTCAACATTAGTGAATTTACACTGTATTTAAATGATGATGGTCCAGGATCAACATTAGTGAATTTACACTGTATTTAAATGACGATGGTCCAGGATCAACATTAGTGAATTTACACTGTAATTAAATGATGATGGTCCAGGATCAACAATAGTGAATTTACACTGTAATTAAATGATGATGGTCCAGGGTCAACATTAGTGAATTTACACTGTATTTAAATTTTTACGATGGTCCAGGATCAACATTAATGAATTTACACTGTATTTAAATGACAATGGTCCAGGATCAACATTAGTGAATTTACACTGCTATTAAATGATGATGGTCCAGGATCAACATTAGTGAATTTACACTTTAATTAAATGATGATGGTCCAGGATCAACATTAGTGAATTTACACTGTATTTAAATTATGACTTTGGTCTAGAGCAACATAAGTGTATTTAGACTGAATATTTTCATATTGTTTTGGTTTCACCTTTTATTGACAGGACAGTAGACAGTATGGATAGGAAAGTGTGTTGAGCAGAGAAAGGGTAAGGACTGCCAAAGTACGTAGAGATGAGATTCGAACTGAGGTTGCCATGAATACCAGATTGCCAAGTGTCGACGCACTAACCACTACACCATTGGAGCTGACAATTTACGAAGTATTGAAATGATAGTGATGGTCAAGGATCAACAGTAGTAAATTTACACTATTTAAAAGTCGATGGTCCAGGGTCAACATTAGTGAATTTACACTGTAATTAAACGACGATAGTCCAGGATAAACATTAGTGAATTTACACTGTATTTAAATGATGATGGTCCAGGATCAACATTAGTGAATTTAAACTGTATTTAAATTTTTATGATGGTCCAGGATCAACATTAGTGAATTTACACTGTATTTAAATGACGATGGTCCAAGATCAACATTGGTGAATTTACACTGTATTTAAATGACGATGGTCCAGGATCAACATTAGTGAATTTACACTGTAATTAAATGATGATGGTCCAGGATCAACATTAGTGAATTTACACTGTATTTAAATGACGATGGTCCAGTATCAACATTAGTGAATTTACACTGTAATTAAATGATGATGGTCCAGGATCAACATTAGTGAATTTACACTGTATTTAAATGACGATGGTCCAGGATCAACATTAGTGAATTTACACTGTATTTAAATGATGATGATCCAGGATCAACATTAGTGAATTTACACTGTATTTAAATTATGACTTTGGTCTAGGAGCAACATAAGTGTACTTAGACTGAATATTTTTATATTGTTTTGGTTTCACCTTTTATTGACAGGACAGTAGACAGTATGGATAGGAAAGTGTGTTGAGCAGAGAAAGGATTGCCAAAGAACTTAGAGATGAGATTCAAACTGAGGTTGCCATGAATACCAGACTGCCAAGTGTCAACGCACTAACCAATACACCATTGGAGCTGACAATTTACAAAGTATTGAAATGATAGTGATGGTCAAGTATCAACAGTAGTAAATTTACACTATTTAAAAGTCGATGGTCCAGGATCAACATTAGTGAATTTACACTGTATTTAAATGACGATGGTCCAGGGTTAACATTAGTGAATTTACACTGTAATTAAATGATGATGGTCCAGGATCAACATTAGTGAATTTACACTGCTATTAAATGATGATGGTCCAGGATCAACATTAGTGAATTTACACTGTATTTAAATGATGATGGTCCAGGATCAACATTGGTGAATTTACACTGTATTTAAATGACGATGGTCCAGGATCAACATTAGTGAATTTACACTGTAATTAAATGATGATGGTCCAGGATCAACATTAGTGAATTTACACTGTATTTAAATGACGATGGTCCAGTATCAACATTAGTGAATTTACACTGTAATTAAATGATGATGGTCCAGGATCAACATTAGTGAATTTACACTGTATTTAAATGACGATGGTCCAGGATCAACATTAGTGAATTTTACACTGTATTTAAATTATGACTTTGGTCTAGGAGCAACATAAGTGTATTTAGACTGAATATTTTTATATTGTTTTGGTTTCACCTTTTATTGACAGGACAGTAGACAGTATGGATAGGAAAGTGTGTTGAGCAGAGAATGGATTGCCAAAGAACTTAGAGATGAGATTCGAACTGAGGTTGCCATGAATACCAGACTGCCAAGTGTCGACGCACTAACCACTACACCATTGGAGCTGACAATTTACAAAGTATTGAAATGATAGTGATGGTCAAGGATCAACAGTAGTAAATTTACACTATTTAAAAGTCGATGGTCCAGGATCAACATTAGTGAATTTACACTGTATTTAAATGATGATGGTCCAGGATCAACATTAGTGAATTTACACTGTATTTAAATGTTTCCGATGGTCCAGGATCAACATTAGTGAATTTACACTGTATTTAAATGGCGATGGTCCAGGGTCAACATTAGTGAATTTACACTGTATTTAAATGATGATGGTCCAGGATCAACATTAGTGAATTTACACTGTATTTAAATGACGATGGTCCAGGATCAACATTAGTGAATTTACACTGTAATTAAATGATGATGGTCCAGGATCAACAATAGTGAATTTACACTGTAATTAAATGATGATGGTCCAGGATCAACATTAGTGAATTTACACTGCATTTAAATTTTTACTATGGTCCAGGATCAACATTAGTGAATTTACACTGTATTTAAATGATGATGGTCCAGGATCAACATTAGTGAATTTACACTGTATTTAAATGACGATAGTCCAGGATCAACATTAGTGAATTTACACTGTATTTAAATCATGATGGTCCAGGATCAACATTGGTGAATTTACACTGTATTTAAATGACGATGGTCCAGGATCAACATTAGTGAATTTAAACTGTATTTAAATTTTTATGATGGTCCAGGATCAACATTAGTGAATTTACACTGTATTTAAATGACGATGGTCCAAGATCAACATTGGTGAATTTACACTGTATTTAAATGACGATGGTCCAGGATCAATATTAATGAATTTACACTGTATTTAAATGATGATGGTCCAGGATCAACATTAGTGAATTTACACTGTAAATAAATGATGAAGATGGTCCAGGATCAACATTAGTGAATTTACACTGTATTTAAATGACGATGGTCCAGGATCAACATTAGTGAATTTACACTGTAATTAAATGACGATGGTCCAGGATCAACATTAGTGAATTTACACGGTATTTAAATTATGATGGTCCAGGATTAACATTGGTGAATTTACACTGTATTTAAATGACGATGGTCCAGGATCAACATTAGTGAATTTACACTGTAATTAAATGATGATGGTCCAGGATCAACATTAGTGAATTTACTCTGTATTTAAATGATAATGGTCCAGGATCAACATTAGTGAATTTACACTGTATTTAAATGATGATGGTCCAGGATCAACATTAGTGAATTTACACTGTATTTAAATTATGACTTTGGTCTAGGAGCAACATAAGTGTATTTAGACTGAATATTTTCATATTGTTTTGGGTGGGTTTCACCTTTTATTGACAGGACAGTAGACAGTATGGATAGGAAAGTGTGTTGAGCAGAGAAAGGGTGAGGATTGCCAAAGTACGTAGAGATGAGATTCGAACTGAGGTTGCCATGAATACCAGATTGCCAAGTGTCGACGCACTAACCACTACACAATTGGAGCTGACAATTTACAAAATATTGAAATGATAGTGATGGTCAAGGATCAACAGTAGTAAATTTACACTATTTAAAAGTCGATGGTCCAGGATCAACATTAGTGAATTTACACTGTATTTAAATGTTTACGATGGTCCAGGATCAACATTAGTGAATTAAAACTGTATTTAAATGACGATGCTCCAGGATCAACATTAGTGAATTTACACTGTAATTACATGATGATGGTCCAGGATCAACATTAGTGAATTTACACTGTAATTAAATGATGATGGTCCAGCATCAACATTAGTGAATTTACACTGTAAATAAATGATGAAGATGGTCCAGGATCAACATTAGTGAATTTACACTGTATTTAAATTTTTACGATGGTCCAGGATCAACTTTAGTTAATTTACACTGTATTTAAATGACGATGCTCCAGGATCAACATTAGTGAATTTACACTGTAATTAAATGATGATGGCCCAGGATCAACATTAGTGAATTTACACTGTATTTAAATAATAATGGTCCAGCATCAACATTAGTGAATTTACACTGTAAATAAATGATGAAGATGGTCCAGGATCAACATTAGTGAATTTACACTGTATTTAAATGACGATGCTCCAGGATCAACATTAGTGAATTTACACTGTATTTAAATGATGATGGTCCAGGATCAACATTAGTGAATTTACACTGTATTTAAATTATGACTTTGGTCTAGGAGCAACATAAGTGTATTTAGACTGAATATTTTCATATTGTTTTGGGTGGGTTTCACCTTTTATTGACAGGACAGTAGACAGTATGGATAGGAAAGTGTGTTGAGCAGAGAAAGGGTGAGGATTGCCAAAGTACGTAGAGATGAGATTCGAACTGAGGTTGCCATGAATACCAGATTGCCAAGTGTCGACGCACTAACCACTACACAATTGGAGCTGACAATTTACAAAATATTGAAATGATAGTGATGGTCAAGGATCAACAGTAGTAAATTTACACTATTTAAAAGTCGATGGTCCAGGATCAACATTAGTGAATTTACACTGTATTTAAATGTTTACGATGGTCCAGGATCAACATTAGTGAATTAAAACTGTATTTAAATGACGATGCTCCAGGATCAACATTAGTGAATTTACACTGTAATTACATGATGATGGTCCAGGATCAACATTAGTGAATTTACACTGTAATTAAATGATGATGGTCCAGCATCAACATTAGTGAATTTACACTGTAAATAAATGATGAAGATGGTCCAGGATCAACATTAGTGAATTTACACTGTATTTAAATGACGATGCTCCAGGATCAACATTAGTGAATTTACACTGTATTTAAATTTTTACGATGGTCCAAGATCAACATTAGTGAATTTACACTGTATTTAAATGACGATGGTCCAGGATCAACATTAGTGAATTTACACTGTATTTAAATGACGATGGTCCAGGATCAACATTAGTGAATTTACACTGTATTTAAATGACGATGGTCCAGGATCAACATTAGTGAATTTACACTGTAATTAAATGATGATGGTCCAGGATCAACATTAGTGAATTTACACTGTATTTAAATGACGATGGTCCAGGATCAACATTAGTGAATTTACACTGTAATTAAATGATGATGGTCCAGGATCAACATTAGTGAATTTACACTGTATTTAAATGACGATGGTCCAGGATCAACATTAGTGAATTTACACTGTATTTAAATGACGATGGTCCAGGATCAACATTAGTGAATTTACACTGTATTTAAATTATGACTTTGGTCTAGGAGCAACATAAGTGTCTTTAGACTGAATATTTTCATATTGTTTTGGTTTCACCTTTTATTGACAGGAGAGTAGACAGTATGGATAGGAAATCGTGTTGAGCAGAGAAAGGGTAAGGATTGCCAAAGTACTTAGAGATGACATTCGAACTGAGGTTGCCATGAATACCAGATTGCCAAGTGTTGACGCACTAACCACTACACCATTGGAGCTGACGATTTACAAAGTATTGAAATGATAGTGATAGTCAAGGATCAACAGTAGTAAATTTACACTGTATTTAAATGACGATGGTCCAAGATCAACATTAGTGAATTTACACTGTAAATAAATGATGAAGATGGTCCAGGATCAACATTAGTGAATTTAAACTGTATTTAAATTTTACGAAGGTCCAGGATCAACATTAGTGAATTTACACTGTATTTAAATAATGACTATGCTCCAGGATCAACATTAGTGAATTTACACTGTATTTAAATGACGAAGATGGTCCAGGATCAACATTAGTGAATTTACACTGTATTTAAATTATGACTATACTCCAGGATCAACATTAGTGAATTTACACTGTATTTAAATGACGAAGATGGTCCAGGATCAACATTAGTGAATTTACACTGTTATTAAATGATGATGATCCAGGATCAACTTTAGTGAATTTACACTGTATTTAAATGACGAAGATGGTCCAGGATCAACATTAGTAAATTTACACTGTATTTAAATATTTACCATGGTCCAGGATCAACATTAGTGAATTTACACTGTATTTAAATGATGACGATGGTCCAGGACCAACATAAGTGTATTTAGACTGAATATTTTCATATTGTTTTGGGTGGGTTTCACCTTTTATTGACAGGACAGTAGACAGTATGGAGCAGAGAAAGGGTAAGGATTGCAAAAGTACGTAGAGATGAGATTCGAACTGAGGTTGCCATGAATACCAGATTGCCAAGTGTCGACGCACTAACCACTACACCATTGGAGCTGACAATTTACAAAGTATTGAAATGATAGTGATGGTCAAGGATCAACAGTAGTACATTTACACTATTTAAAAGTCGATGGTCCAGGATCAACATTAGTTAATTTACACTGTAATTAAATGATGATGGTCTAGGATCAACATTAGTGAATTTACACTGTATTTAAATTATGACTATGCTCCAGGATCAACATTAGTGAATTTACACTGTATTTAAATTATGAATATGCTCCAGGATCAACATTAGGGAATTTACACTGTATTTAAATTTTTACGATGGTCCAGGATCAACATTAGTGAAATTACACTGTAAATAATTGATGAAGATGGTCCAGGATCAACATTAGTAAATTTACACTGTAATTAAATGACGATGGTCCAGGATCAACATTAGTGAATTTACACTGTATTTAAATGATGATGGTCCAGGATCAACATTAGTGAATTTACACTGTAATTAAATGACGATGGTCCAGGATCAACATTAATGAATTTACACTGTATTTAAATGACAATGGTCCAGGATCAACATTAGTGAATATACACTGTATTTAAATGATGATGGTCCAGGATCAACATTAGTGAATTTACACTGTATTTAAATGATGATGGTCCAGGATCAACATTGGTGAATTTACACTGTATTTAAATGACGATGGTCCAGGATCAACATTAGTGAATTTACACTGTAATTAAATGACGATGGTCCAGGATCAACATTGGTGAATTTACACTGTATTTAAATGATGATGGTCCAGGATCAACATTAGTGAATTTACACTGTAATTAAATGATGATGGTCCAGGGTCAACATTAGTGAATTTACACTGTATGTAAATGATGATGGTCCAGGATCAACATTAGTTAATTTACACTGTATTTAAATGATGATGGTCCAGGATCAACATGAATGAATTTACACTGTATTTAAATTATGACTTTGGTCTAGGAGCAACATAAGTGTATTTAGACTGAATATTTTAATATTGTTTTGGGTGGGTTTCACCTTTTATTGACAGGACAGTAGACAGTATGGATAGGAAAGTGTGTTGAGAAGAGAAAGGGTAAGGATTGCCAAAGTACATAAAGATGAGATTCGAACAGAGAATGCCATGAATACCAGAGTGCCAAGTGTCGACGCACTAACCACTACACCATTGGAGCTGACAGTTTACAGAGTATTAAAACGATAGTGATGGTCAAGGATCAACATTAGTGAATTTACACTGTAATTAAATGATGATGGTCCAGGATCAACATTAGAGAATTTACACTGTATTTAAATTATGACTATGGTCTAGGAGCAACATAAGTGTATTTAGACTGAATATTTTCATATTGTTTTGGGTGGGTTTCACCTTTTACTGACAGGAAAGTAGACAGTATGGATAGGAAAGTGTGTTGAGCAGAGAAAGGGTAAGAATTGACAAAGCACGTAGAGATGAGATTCGAACTGAGGTTGCCATGAATACCAGAGTGCCAAGTGTCGACGCACTAACCACTACACCATTGGAGCTGACAGTTTACAGAGTATTAAAACGATAGTGATGGTCAAGGATCAACATTAGTGAATTTACACTGTAATTAAATGATGATGGTCCAGGATCAACATTAGAGAATTTACACTGTATTTAAATTATGACTATGGTCTAGGAGCAACATAAGTGTATTTAGACTGAATATTTTCATATTGTTTTGGGTGGGTTTCACCTTTTACTGACAGGAAAGTAGACAGTATGGATAGGAAAGTGTGTTGAGCAGAGAAAGGGTAAGAATTGACAAAGCACGTAGAGATGAGATTCGAACTGAGGTTGCCATGAATACCAGAGTGCCAGGTGTCTATGCACTAACCACTACGCCATTGGAGCTGACAATTTACAAAGTATTCAAACGATAGTGATGGTCAAGGATCAACAGTAGTAAATTTACACTATTTAAAAGTCGATGGTCCAGGATCAACATTAGTGAATTTACACTGTATTCAAATTACGATGGTCCAGGATCAACATTAGTGAATTTACACTGTATTTAAATAATGACTATGGTCTAGGAGCAACATAAGTGTATTGAGACTGAATATTTTCATATTGTTTTGGGTGGGTTTCACCTTTTATTGACAGGACAGTAGAGAGTATGGATAGGAAAGTGTGTTGAGCAGAGAAAGGGTAAGGATCGCCAAAGTACGTAGAGATGAGATTTGAACTGAGGTTGCCATGAATACCAGAGTGCCAAGTGTCGACGCACTAAGCACTACACCATTGGAGCTGACAATTTACAGAGTATTTAAACGATAGTGATGGTCAAGGATCAACATTAGTGAATTTACACTGTAATTACATGATGATGGTCCAGGATCAACATTAGTGAATTTACACTGTAATTAAATGATGATGGTCCAGCATCAACATTAGTGAATTTACACTGTAATTAAATGATGAAGATGGTCCAGGATCAACATTAGTGAATTTACACTGTATTTAAATGACGATGCTCCAGGATCAACATTAGTGAATTTACACTGTATTTAAATTTTTACGATGGTCCAAGATCAACATTAGTGAATTTACACTGTATTTAAATGACGATGGTCCAGGATCAACATTAGTGAATTTACACTGTATTTAAATGACGATGGTCCAGGATCAACATTAGTGAATTTACACTGTATTTAAATGACGATGGTCCAGGATCAACATTAGTGAATTTACACTGTAATTAAATGATGATGGTCCAGGATCAACATTAGTGAATTTACACTGTATTTAAATGACGATGGTCCAGGATCAACATTAGTGAATTTACACTGTAATTAAATGATGATGGTCCAGGATCAACATTAGTGAATTTACACTGTATTTAAATGACGATGGTCCAGGATCAACATTAGTGAATTTACACTGTATTTAAATGACGATGGTCCAGGATCAACATTAGTGAATTTACACTGTATTTAAATTATGACTTTGGTCTAGGAGCAACATAAGTGTCTTTAGACTGAATATTTTCATATTGTTTTGGTTTCACCTTTTATTGACAGGAGAGTAGACAGTATGGATAGGAAATCGTGTTGAGCAGAGAAAGGGTAAGGATTGCCAAAGTACTTAGAGATGACATTCGAACTGAGGTTGCCATGAATACCAGATTGCCAAGTGTTGACGCACTAACCACTACACCATTGGAGCTGACGATTTACAAAGTATTGAAATGATAGTGATAGTCAAGGATCAACAGTAGTAAATTTACACTGTATTTAAATGACGATGGTCCAAGATCAACATTAGTGAATTTACACTGTAAATAAATGATGAAGATGGTCCAGGATCAACATTAGTGAATTTAAACTGTATTTAAATTTTTACGAAGGTCCAGGATCAACATTAGTGAATTTACACTGTATTTAAATAATGACTATGCTCCAGGATCAACATTAGTGAATTTACACTGTATTTAAATGACGAAGATGGTCCAGGATCAACATTAGTGAATTTACACTGTATTTAAATTATGACTATACTCCAGGATCAACATTAGTGAATTTACACTGTATTTAAATGACGAAGATGGTCCAGGATCAACATTAGTGAATTTACACTGTTATTAAATGATGATGATCCAGGATCAACTTTAGTGAATTTACACTGTATTTAAATGACGAAGATGGTCCAGGATCAACATTAGTAAATTTACACTGTATTTAAATATTTACCATGGTCCAGGATCAACATTAGTGAATTTACACTGTATTTAAATGATGACGATGGTCCAGGACCAACATAAGTGTATTTAGACTGAATATTTTCATATTGTTTTGGGTGGGTTTCACCTTTTATTGACAGGACAGTAGACAGTATGGAGCAGAGAAAGGGTAAGGATTGCAAAAGTACGTAGAGATGAGATTCGAACTGAGGTTGCCATGAATACCAGATTGCCAAGTGTCGACGCACTAACCACTACACCATTGGAGCTGACAATTTACAAAGTATTGAAATGATAGTGATGGTCAAGGATCAACAGTAGTACATTTACACTATTTAAAAGTCGATGGTCCAGGATCAACATTAGTTAATTTACACTGTAATTAAATGATGATGGTCTAGGATCAACATTAGTGAATTTACACTGTATTTAAATTATGACTATGCTCCAGGATCAACATTAGTGAATTTACACTGTATTTAAATTATGAATATGCTCCAGGATCAACATTAGGGAATTTACACTGTATTTAAATTTTTACGATGGTCCAGGATCAACATTAGTGAAATTACACTGTAAATAATTGATGAAGATGGTCCAGGATCAACATTAGTAAATTTACACTGTAATTAAATGACGATGGTCCAGGATCAACATTAGTGAATTTACACTGTATTTAAATGATGATGGTCCAGGATCAACATTAGTGAATTTACACTGTAATTAAATGACGATGGTCCAGGATCAACATTAGTGAATTTACACTGTATTTACATGACAATGGTCCAGGATCAACATTAGTGAATTTACACTGTATTTAAATGATGATGGTCCAGGATCAACATTAGTGAATTTACACTGTATTAAATGATGATGGTCCAGGCATCAACATTGGTAAATTTACACTGTATTAAATTGATGATGGTCCAGGATCAACATTAGTGAATTTACACTGTAATTAAATGATGATGGTCCAGGATCAACATTGGTGAATTTACACTGTATTTAAATGATGATGGTCCAGGATCAACATTAGTGAATTTACACTGTAATTTAAATTGATGATGGTCCAGGGTCAACATTAGTGAATTTACACTGTATGTAAATGATGATGGTCCAGGATCAACATTAGTTAATTACACTGTATTTAAATGATGATGGTCCAGGATCAACATGAATGAATTTACACTGTATTTAAATTATGACTTTGGTCTAGGAGCAACATAAGTGTATTTAGACTGAATATTTTAATATTGTTTTGGGTGGGTTTCACCTTTTATTGACAGGACAGTAGACAGTATGGATAGGAAAGTGTGTTGAGAAGAGAAAGGGTAAGGATTGCCAAAGTACATAAAGATGAGATTCGAACAGAGAATGCCATGAATACCAGAGTGCCAAGTGTCGACGCACTAACCACTACACCATTGGAGCTGACAGTTTACAGAGTATTAAAACGATAGTGATGGTCAAGGATCAACATTAGTGAATTTACACTGTAATTAAATGATGATGGTCCAGGATCAACATTAGAGAATTTACACTGTATTTAAATTATGACTATGGTCTAGGAGCAACATAAGTGTATTTAGACTGAATATTTTCATATTGTTTTGGGTGGGTTTCACCTTTTACTGACAGGAAAGTAGACAGTATGGATAGGAAAGTGTGTTGAGCAGAGAAAGGGTAAGAATTGACAAAGCACGTAGAGATGAGATTCGAACTGAGGTTGCCATGAATACCAGAGTGCCAAGTGTCGACGCACTAACCACTACACCATTGGAGCTGACAGTTTACAGAGTATTAAAACGATAGTGATGGTCAAGGATCAACATTAGTGAATTTACACTGTAATTAAATGATGATGGTCCAGGATCAACATTAGAGAATTTACACTGTATTTAAATTATGACTATGGTCTAGGAGCAACATAAGTGTATTTAGACTGAATATTTTCATATTGTTTTGGGTGGGTTTCACCTTTTACTGACAGGAAAGTAGACAGTATGGATAGGAAAGTGTGTTGAGCAGAGAAAGGGTAAGAATTGACAAAGCACGTAGAGATGAGATTCGAACTGAGGTTGCCATGAATACCAGAGTGCCAGGTGTCTATGCACTAACCACTACGCCATTGGAGCTGACAATTTACAAAGTATTCAAACGATAGTGATGGTCAAGGATCAACAGTAGTAAATTTACACTATTTAAAAGTCGATGGTCCAGGATCAACATTAGTGAATTTACACTGTATTCAAATTACGATGGTCCAGGATCAACATTAGTGAATTTACACTGTATTTAAATAATGACTATGGTCTAGGAGCAACATAAGTGTATTGAGACTGAATATTTTCATATTGTTTTGGGTGGGTTTCACCTTTTATTGACAGGACAGTAGAGAGTATGGATAGGAAAGTGTGTTGAGCAGAGAAAGGGTAAGGATCGCCAAAGTACGTAGAGATGAGATTTGAACTGAGGTTGCCATGAATACCAGAGTGCCAAGTGTCGACGCACTAAGCACTACACCATTGGAGCTGACAATTTACAGAGTATTTAAACGATAGTGATGGTCAAGGATCAACATTAGTGAATTTACACTGTTATTAAATGACGATGGTCCATGATCAACATTAGTGAATTTACTCTGTATTTAAATGTTTACGATGGTCCAGGATTAACATTAGTGAATTTACACTGTAAATAAATGATGAAGATGGTCCAGGATTAACATTAGTGAATTTACACTGTAAATAAATGATGAAGATGGTCCAGGATCAACATTAGTGAATTTACACTGTATTTAAATTATGACTATGGTCTAGGAGCAACATAAGTGTATTTAGACTGAATATTTTCATATTGTTTTGGGTGGGTTTCACCTTTTATTGACAGGACAGTAGACAGTATGGATAGAAAAGTGGGGTGAATAGAGAAAGGGAGATGAGATTCGAACTGAGGTTGCCATGAATACCATAGTGTCAACACACTAACCACTACACCATTGGAACTCACAAGTTACAGAGTATTTAAATGATAGTGATGGTCCAGGATCAACAGTAGTAAATTTCAGTGGTGGAAAGAGTACTTAAAAATCATTCTTAAGTAAAAGTACCATTTCTTGCCTAAAAATGTACAGTAAAAGTATCTGTTGTAAATATTACTCAAAGTATGAGTAAAAAGTAGCCCTTTTAAGAGTATTCAAAAGTAGTGAGTCGTGAGTATTATGCTGTCAAAAGCTGATATGTTTACATGTAATTTGTGCATGTGTGTGTAAACGTAACATTCTGTAGTGCATTTAGGTATTGCCCTGAAGGCACACAACATTGAGACGTTAATATTAGGTTAGATTTAGGCTGTAATGTCAGGTGACCAAAATCAATTGTCAAGCCAGCATCTAAGGACAACCTTATTTTGATGTCCAATAATGACGTCAAATGACATTGATATTTGGTTGAGTTTAGGTTGTTAGAAAGTGACCAAAATCTAACATTAAGCCACCATCTTAAACCAACATGACCTCAAATACTGACATTTATTCATCGGGTACGGTAACCAAAATCCAACGTCTGATAGATGTCATAGGGGTAACGTTCACACAACGTCAAGCTGTAACATCATTAGATGTTGATAATTGGTTGGTTTTAGGTTGGACATTGGATATTGATGTTGGCCAGACATTGGGTTCTGATGTCAACCCGATTTTCATTTCCAAACAAAATGCAAAGTCCCCATGACGTTAGGGTTCAGTGTCAATCAGACATCATGTTGATGTCCTGTGCCTGCTGGGTGTTTAAGGCCATTTCGGTCATCATACAGTAAACATCCGTCATATTCTCATCAGTGATATGCATCTAAACAGTCCCTGGGTCAATGCGCGTAAAGATTTTGAACATCTTCATGGACACTTTTAATACTTCCAAACAGTTTGCTGCAATTATAAAGTGCACACGTCTTGAGGTAGTTCATTATGATGCGATTTACCTTCTACGGTATGTGCGATTTGATTAAACAGGAATCTCAGGACTGATTTTTCTAATCCTCATGGACAAGAAAAATAAAATAGTTACTGCATGTTGAAAGAAAGTAGTGGAGTAAAAATACAGATACTGCACTAAAAATGTACTCAAGGAAAAGTAAAGGTACACATTTTTAAAACTACTCAGTAAATTACAATTCCTGAGAAAAAATAGCCTACTTAATTACAGTAATTTGAGTATTTGTAATTAGTTACTTTA
Organism: Danio kyathit; assembly: GCA_903798195.1. Taxonomy (NCBI): domain Eukaryota; kingdom Metazoa; phylum Chordata; class Actinopteri; order Cypriniformes; family Danionidae; genus Danio; species Danio kyathit. Next base: position 28,190,433 of record LR812529.1, on the reverse strand, counting down.
CACCACTGGTCAAATGACAGAAAAGTACCTTACATCTATGGACTGAGATAGAAAAAGACAATAAAAAAATAAATGAATAATAGCAGAAATATTTAAGTATGATTATTATCATAAGTATATTCATAATTATTCTTTATAATAATAATTAATACATACATGTAGAAAATATAATATTAGAAATGTTCATACACAAAAATCCTAGCTATGATAAAAACCTGTTTCTGCGTTTGTACCTCTTTCTGTTGTCTGGTCTCTTCAATGCAGGTGATTTCAGGTTTTTTACAGTCCTTGCCGTAAACCAACCCCCTCCCATATAAACATGAACCTGCAATGCAGCTGAAACTGGCCAAACTTCAAACCCACTGTGCTTTTCTCTGTTGATGAGAGCCTGCAGGCTGATTCTCTGAACTCAGTATATTTGTGCCTGAGGGAATAAAAAGTGACAGCGTGAGCTCAGAGGGACATCTAGCAGCTCACTCATTCTCACACGCAACTGTTAACAGATCCTGTCACCACGAAAACCGGCTGAGACAAAGTGTGTAAAGACTCACGTGATTCACAATTTCAGTCTGTTGATTTCATGTGACGGCAGAATCACTCTAAAAGTATGTGGGAAAAAGTCCTGCATTTACGAGTGTTTACCACCAGGGGGAGTAGAAGCATTAGCAGCAAAATCGGTTGAAAAGATGAGCGTGGTAAACCAAAACAAACTAGTTCTAGTCAGTCGTTTTTTTTGTACAAAAAAACAACAACAAACACTTTTTTTCTTAAAAGTGGCATTCAGTAAGCTATATTTAGCTATTAAATGTCTTGATTATTCTTTTGTTTTTAGCATTTCAGCTGAATTAGCACGTGCATGTAGTGTAGTAGGCTTACTATTAACTTGCTATATTGTTTTACTGCATTGTGCAGAACTGATTTACCAATAAAAATTCAATAATGTCCTCATATCTTTTATAGTCATATATAGGCTGTCGTGGTGAAGACTGATGGAGAAAACTACGAAGGCTTGTTAAAAAGTAAAAAGGTAACATAATTGCAATTTATTCTCACAATTCTGCCTTATTATATGAGAATTGTGACTTCATTTCTTGCAATCGTAATATCTGGTAACAGGGGCGGACTGGGAAAGCATTTTCAACCGGGCCAAAGTAACTGTCAGTCAGGCCACATCTGGGGGGTGGGTGTGGGGGGTTGACCCAAATTGACCGTCATGCCACCAGGAAATGTCCCAATGCTCCCTATGGCCAGTCCGCCCCTGTCTGGTAATTCTAAGAGGGGGAAAATGGGCCAGAATTGCCAAATATGAACTCAGAATTGCAATAAATGGTTAATATTCATAGAAAAAAAAATTAATTCTGAGGGTACGTTTACAGACATACATTTACATATATTACACATAACAACTGAAAACGTTTTATAACTTTTGGTTATACAATAGGGATTTGAGTTAAACTACAGAAATATGTTTCTGTGAAAACAGTGACATCATGCTTATACATATTACATGCATATACATATCAGAGTATGCATGACTCCTTAGTTGTGTCTGAAAGGCCTCCCTATCCACAATACAGTCCTATCGACTAGTTTTATCCCCTATTATAGAAAAAAGGAATTAAACTGTTGCAAGTACCTTTGTTATTTATTTAATGCATGGCAGAAACAAGTTTTCATATGAAACTGAGGAGGGATAAAGGGCAAAACTGACTGACTGTAGACACTAAGCTTGGGAAAGTGAAGAAATAAACTGAAGGAAAGGGCAAGACAGGGGAGTGAAGGAAAGGAACTGATTAAAAACCATCTGATCAAGACCTCAGGCGGTCTCTCTCGTTTTCTCTTCCCTCTCTGACTGCAGACTTTGGCTGTTTTCTGCAGACAGTTCCAATTTCAACCGTCTAATTTTAACCTTGAAGAAAAATGAACAGTTGAGCTTAGTAGAAGGGGAGACCAGGGCCAAGGGGAATAGGAAACTGTAAATGTCTGATTTTCTAAAAGTTATTTTTGTATTTCAATTATTGTTATTATTATATTTTTAATATTGACTATATAAGGCCTCATTTTTAGTCTTCCTATGCAATTTTAATTATTTTTCCAAAATATATAACAAGTGATGTTTAACAGAGCAAGGACATTTTCACAGTATCACACTATAAAATGTTTTCCTTCTGAATAAACTCTTATTTCTTTAGTTTGGTTGGAATCTTATTATTTGATTTGGCTATACAGGACAAACCACTGTTTTTGACATTTCTTATTAACCTAACTTGCCTAGTTAACTTAATTAATCAAGTTAAACCTTTAAATCGCATAATTACAATTTAAGCTGAATAGTATTTTGCAAAATACAGTTGAAGTCAGAATTATTAGTCCCCTGAATTATTAGCCAACCTGTTTAAATTGTCCCCCAATTTCTGTTTAACGGAGAGAAGATTTTTTCAACACATTTCTAAACATAATAGTTTTAATAACTCATCTCTAATAACTGATTTATATATCTGTACCATGATGACAGCACATAATATTTTACTATATATGTTTCAAGACACTTATACAGTTTAAAGTGACATTTAAAGGCTTAACTAGGTTAATTAGGTTAACTAGGCAAGTTATTGTATAACGATGGTTTGTTCTTTGGACTATAGAAAAAATATATATAGCTTAAGGGGCTAATAATTTTGACCTTAAAGTGTTTTTTAAAAAATTAAAAACTGTTTTTATTCTAGCCGAAATAAAACAAATAAGACTTTCTCCAGAAGAAAAAAAATACCAGAAATACTATGAAAATTTCCTCGCTCTGTTAAACATCATTTGGGAAATATTTAAAAAAGAAAAAAAATTCAAAGGGGGGATGGGGTAATAATTGTGATTTTAACTGTAACTAGTAAAACATTGTCAGTCATCATGCAGATATCAAAATTAATAATTAGAAATGATCTATTAAAAATATCATGTTTTCAAATCTATTCAAATCTCTCTATTAAACAGCACTTGGGAATTTTTTTTACAAATTCTTTGTTTTATATAGATAAAACTAAAAGTATGTCATAATACTTTGTTAATTATAAAAATAAATATAATATTAATTTACTAAAGTAATTGTAATTATTAAAGTATTAAGAAATGTCCTTTTGAGGTGCTGCTTTAAATGAAGAATTTTGGGTTAATGTGATATTTATTTTCGTACTACAATTGTTGCAACAATTGCATCTTTTTTACACTCGATGATCAATATTCAATATGTATTCTTAATTTAATTGAGCCATTTTCAATGCTAATAATTTAATAATTGCCATACGGTATATGTTTTTTTAAAGTTGCAGATAGATTTTTTTAAACATGTAGTAGTTTACATGTAAAAATGTACACTTGGCTCCAATTTCCTACTGATATAATGGCCTAAATGCATTCATTCTATTTCCAAACGAATTAATTAATCTGCCGAGCTGCTAATCAGCTTAAGAAGAGCCTGTGGAGACAGTTAGCCTTGATGAGTCTGAGCAGACACACATGCTCTACTCAAATAAAAAAAAGTCATGATCATTTCCAACAGACAGCATATGTGTGAATGATAATGATGGGCATTTCATTAACACCATCATTAATGCATTATTCATCACTCCAAATGAAAGTATATGAGCTCATACTAGCATGTTTACTTTAGTGGAAAGGACAGCCTTGTATATTTGTGTGCACGTTTTTATAAAAAATGAGGTAATCGGTTTTAATCTGTTTCAGATTACACACCACAGTCAGGTGATAAGGCTTAAAACCAGATTCGCCCTCCCCCTAAAATGTCTGACAGACCCGGGTTTATAAAAGCATAGTTGTTGTCAAGCCCGAATGGATTAGGGATTTGTCACACCTGATAAGAGTGATCCTCTACACGTTGATGGGATCTGCTCCAAAACAACACACGTATAGATCATCCAGACCATGGCATTCAGGGCACCAGTTGAAAAAATATCATGTCCACCTCAAAGGTCCAGACACCTTCAGCATTTTCACATTCCATCCACATGATTCACTGTCTATAGAAGGACAATTGTGATGGATGGCAAATGACTGAGTTGCACAACAGCAACGGATCTTTTCTCCAGATGCAGTGTGTCAGGAACAGTTCAAATAACCCAAATAGTAGTAACAGTGGGTATTAGTGTAGATAATCAAGATGGTCTGAGTTAGTGTGGTTTCTGTACAAGGTGTTTAATATAGAGGAGACGGGGGGAGAAAGAGCTGCAGTGGGTTAATACTCCACATATGGCCGGCTTGGCAAGCCAGCAACAGGTTTGCTTGTATTTAAGAGATGAAAAGAAATGGGGGGAAGGCTGAGAGGAGAAGCCTCTATTCATTTACTTCACTTTTTGGAACAGAGACTACACGTATTTTTAAAGAAAGGCAGTTTTATGATTGATGATGAGAATTTAAAACATTTAACAGCTGATTGTGATATATGTAAATAAAGAGCATATGTGTCCAGTGTATACCACAGTATATGCATCACATGTAATTTTTTAAAGGTAGAGTGAACCAAAAGTTGATGAGACTTTATTTCAGTATGTTGATGTACTTCCATCTGAAATGGATTATTTAGTAGGAAGCAGGGTTTCTTTTTTGCATCATTCCATTTTAGCAAACTAATGGTAAGAATTAAATATTAAATATTCACCTAAAGAAAAACTGTGTGCACTAGCAAAATAAACATGATAAATTTTGATTTCACATGGACTTTAAATGGATTTTTAACTCATAAATGGGGTTTAGTCATAAACTAAATTTCGAGAGGAGCACGTGATTATGATTGAACACGGCTGGTTACTCATGAACCACTCATGTCCGTCCAATCAGATGATCCCTGGCGCACTATAAAGAGCCAGGGTTTTCTCACTACAGTCATCTTCGATTTGAAGAACCTCCCCTCCTTCCACCCCTATTCCTCCTCCTTCCTAGACGGGTGACACGGTGGCCCAGTGCTTAGCACTGTTGCCTCACAGCAAGAATGTCAATGGTTCTAGGCTTTACCAAACCAGCTGGCATTTCTGTGTGGAGTTTGCATGTGCTCCCCGTGCTCACGTGGGTTTCCCCCGGGTTCTCCGGTTTCCTCCCATGCAAAACATGCAACTTAAGTCATGGTTTAATCAACTCATAGACTTGCTCCCCACTTAGTATCTATCTCTCCAAAGAGAAGCACTAGCTGTTCATCATTTACCTCGAAGGGGGAGTTCTCGAGATCTACCTGAGCTCGGAGCTCCCCTCTCGCCCCGCAACGGGAGGGAGCCCGGGGCTCAGGGATCTTCTGAGCTCAGGGCTCTCTCCCGGGACAGCATGCCAAAACTGCTTTATATTCAATCATCAGCTAAGTGTGAACTATTGAAATAATAATTTCCTCATCATTTACTCACATTCAAGTGTTTGAAACCATCTGAAATGGCATGTTTTTCTACTATATAGTATGTGAAATACAGTATTTGAGTCAAGTTGAAAAAAGCAGTTGACAAGATGTGCCCGGAACACCTTCTACTTTTGAATTGTGCACCCAATGGACACTTTACTATCCCATGAGGCCACACAAGAGAATTTATGTGTACAGTTGAAGTCAGACTTAATAGGCCCTCTTTGAATTTTTCTTCTTTTTTAAATATTTCCCAAATTATATTTAACAGATTCAGTAAATTTTCACAGTATGTCTGATAATGTTTTTTCTTCTGGAGAAAGTCTTATTTGTTTTACTTCTGCTAGAATAAAAAAAAGTTTTTAATTTTTAAACACCATTTTAAAGACAAAATTATTAGCCCCTTTAAGCTAATTCTTTTTTGGATAGTCTACAGAACAAACCATTGTTATTCAATAACTTGCCTAATTACCCTAACCAGCATAATTAACCCAATTAACCTAGTTTAGCCTTTAAATGTCACTTTAAACTGAATAGAAGTGTCTTGAAAAATATCTAGTAAAATATTATTTACTGTCATCATGGCAAAGATAAAATAAATCAGTTATTAGAAATAAGTTATGAAAACTGTTATGTTTAGAAACGTGTTGAAACAATCTTCTCTCCGTTAAACAGAAATTGGGGAAAAAAAATCAACAGGGGGGCCAATAATTCAGGGGGGCTAATAATTCTGAGTTCAACTGTATGTAACTGACGCAAGTCATCTGATAATGACAACATGGCGGATATAGTACACTGGAATTCCATTCATACTACTCATACTCATACTATACAAAAGCTACTGTACTTTTCCAATGGCCATGAAGTAAATTCAAATGTAGTACCTACTTTATGAAAATTTTGTGATGTCAGTACCCCCAAACACTTGTCATGTAAATGAACAGCCGAAACACATAACAGTTGTGCTTACAAATGAAAACGATTCCTAATACTTTACTATTCTAATGAGAGTTCGATGCCATGAGTTACTTATAGTCAACAACCCTATGAAAATAAAGTGTAACCAAATGCTTATTAGATAGTCAAAGACCTTTTTAAAGGATAGAGATGAATATTTGGTGAATGTTGATGGTATATTTCAAACATTGCAATGGACTTTCTTTTACTAAAAAAAGAAATTTAAGCATGATAATAAACTGATTAAAATTAAAACTATTGTGTTGTTTGTTTAAACTACTTATTAAAAATGAAAAGTCTTCAGATTTTTTTGGGACAACTTAATTTTTTTTAATGTTCAAACCACTTAATTTTGTGAAGTTAACTTATTTAATCTAATTTGTGTTGGGACAACATAAATGATTTATGTGGAACCCAGCATTTTTTACAGTGTACTTTCACTATATACAGTTGATTTTCTTTTTCTTTTTTTTTTTACAAGCTGTCAAAACAAAACTTTTGGTTCCAACACTTATTCTCAGATGCTAATAATTAACAAAATTCCTAATATAGGTCAATATGACAGTATATACATTGGTTTAAATTTGATAGCACTTAAAAAAACATAACGTATACAGACCAATAATTAATGTTTGTGGATTTGGCTGATGTACTGTACATTAAACCGAGCCTTTTCACATTTATAGGATTCTTAGAAAAAGTCAACATTGTAACTACAATACATTTTTTTGCATTCACATTTGCTTCGAAAGCAAGAGAGAAATCTAAGAATTTCTATGAGTGTATTAGAAATAGGTCTGTCACAATATCTATATTTTGTTGTACGATATATTGCACCAAATGACAATATAAAATCATCACAATGCAAGTACACTCTTCCAAAGAACACATAATATTTTATTCTTTCTACCAGATCATTTTTCAGTTGTCAGCACCCACATGAGAATATACTATAGTAAATTTATAGTAAATACTACAGTGTTTTTTAACCATACTGACATTGACACCTCCAATAGAGATGTTACACAATCAGCTAAAATGTGCAATATATATTGCATCACCAAAAATGATTGAGGTCATGTCCATATGTTGTGCGATAAGTCGATATATTGATTATTGTGACAGGCCGAATTAGAAACACTACTGCAATGTTTGCTAGAAGGCTAAATGAATGCCAATGTACTATCACATTAAATGTACATCATATTAAAAAAAATCTAAATATTTAAAAAAAATCTTTATAGTTAGACACACTTTACATCAGTCTCTGAAAAGGGTCCATAGCATGGTACAACAAAAGATATCTGAAATGTCTTTTAGAAATGTTCAACGGCAACAGCTTGTTTTTTTTGGACAAGTACTATTCTTATTAAAGACTGAATTATACCATGATACTGAAACATTTACCATGTAGACACAAAACCACACCAACTGATTTCAATAACGCTTCTACTGTATGTTAAATGTCCATACAATGGTACTGTTTGTACAGTAAGTAGAGCACAGTTTTACTCAATCAGTTTTATGCTATATTGTACAACATCATTGTACCACAATACAGTAGTGCCTAAGAAAGTGTGCCAAGTTTAGAAATGAGAGGCAGTGTTGGAGAGAAGATTAAATGTAGCCTTTTACCTTTAAATATCCAATCAGATAGGTAAATGAAATGTTAGATTGCCAAAAGACTGGAGACGGGGAGGGATGTTTACAGCAGGTGAGACACAATGAAGTTGGTGGGTGAACATGTCTGCTCTTTTAAACCTGACACAAAACAGTGCATACTAAAAATAAGCCATGTTGACTTTGAAAGAGGATATGCCATGTAATGTTCTTACAACGAGATTCAATAAGTTTCAGTAAACCTCGAGGCCAGAAAGGAAACAAAAACTTCGTGCGTCAACGACACAGTCAACAGGTCCTTTTGTGTCTCCGCAGCGCACGCAAGGTGAAGCTCATTAGACGTCAATCAAGCATAAGATATTACAACGAAACCTTATAGCTATGCAGTACCTAATATGCTATCGGGCAGCAGTGTGTACTATACGTGAAATAAGCATGTCAGTAATATCAAAGTCAGTTGGTGAAGTGTGTGGCGCTTGTGTTTTTGGAGGTCTGCCAGCAGCGCGTCAGAGCTCATGTCTGCTGTACTGCTGTTGATCCTCGCGGTGTGGTCGGATCTCATCACTGAGAACAACTCATGAAGACGGAGGACTTAGAAATTAACTCATGGTTAACAATAAAAGCACATCATGCATCGATACGGATCGCCACCAAAGAGCTGGCTTGGACTTCGTTTGCGTCTTTGTAAGTGCCATTGCGTTTTATGTGGTGAAATAAGAAGTTTAAGGTGTACTATACCTGTAATTCTGCGCATTTTCTGTGTGGTGATAATGACAGCTGGTGTTAAAGCGACGTGCTGACGCGAGAAGTTTGTGGATGTATCTCAAAGTGATAGTTCATCGTGAATTCTGGCTTTATTTACTTAAACTCAAGTCCAAAGTTTTCCATTTCATGTGAATGAATGGCTGCAGATGTCAAGCTTCAAAAATAGTACAAAATCATCGTGTAGGAGTCATAAAATTAGCTTTAACCACTTGGGAATTATGTAAATCTCCAAAAGTCATATTAAAATGTGTTTGGTGATTTAATTTGATCAAAAGTGGCAATCACAGTAGCCATTTAAAATGTCGCCAAATATTTCAATTTTGAACAATTCTGTATTTGTGGACTTTCTGTTAATGAAAAAATGGTATAATATGTTAAGCAGCACGACAACAACAACAACAACAACAATAATAATGTGAAATGTGATATGTAGTAATACAAATAATAACATTTCTGAGTAACAAATCAGCAATTAGACTGAGTTAAAAACATAAATATATTGTAATATTTTTCAATTGTTTCAGTTTAAATGTTGTTATTTGCTTATTAAAATACCTGCAATACTGCATATGTAAAATTCCTTCATATTAATTCAGTACTTAAGTTTTTTTGTCTTAAGTTTTTAGACTAAAATAAATAGCAAATGATAAAACAAATAAAAAATAATAAAATAAAACAATGATAATAAAATGTAATATAAAAAATAATATATCAAGAATAAATATGCAAAAATTATCAGTTGATCATTTCATTAAAAATATTTTTTTATATTTAATTTTTTCATATTAAATAACCGATTAATTTGTAAATTTATATATGTACAATATGCATGCATAAATGTATGTATGTACTGTACAGTTTGTATGTATGTATATATGCAATACCCTACGTGCTTGTTTGTGCAGGATTATTTCCCTTTTTGGCAGTTTAAATCCAGACTGTCTGCCACACTTGATCTTGGCTTTTCTCATTCTCCTGAATTAGGTTTGGGCTAAATTGTGTTTACGTTGTGACAGGTAGACCGACAGCTCTGTGGTTTACCTCTCCACTGGCTTATCATAAGGAAATGTGATCCACTCTGAATCAACAGTCAACACCTCTGCTTTAACAGCTGCAAGGGTGGATTTAATTTGGGGAAAAAAGTTATCACAAATATGTTGACAAGGTGATGCACTGATAAGAAATAGTTCAGTAAATCTGTTTATCTCAAAAATGGTTAGACCAGAAGATTTATTAGGATGTGAGAAGTGGTTCTAATTCATAGATATTGACAATGATGATTTTAATGTGGTTCACATTATTACGTTACAATCAAAAGCATCATACAATCAAAGTTTGCATTTATTCACCTGCCTTAACCCTTTCTCACCAAACAAACTCAATGTGCAACATTTCAGCAAGACAGACCACAAGATCATTATTTTATATTCTTTTCAGCTACATAAATAGTTTGAAATCCTTATAAAAAATAGCTTGACAGTGGAAACAAAGTACTTCTTCCAACTAAAGGAAATTCCTCTTATGTTCTGTCTGTGAGGTCCAGGGCCACGGTTATTAAATTCAGACTTCAAACTAACAAACGGGGCTTTTATGAAGCTCACAGTTTATCAGTGAAGTCACTGAGTGGAATTTATTAAAATAATGTCAAATAGAGTATAAGCGTTTGAATTTATGATGATGAACACCAATAATGCAGAACCTGTTTACTTGATTTTCAATGGGAGCTGTTGCATGGAAGTGTCCTGGCTATTTGAGAAGTGTCACTTGGTTGACTAATTTGCCATCTAGACTCCAAACCAAGCCCATTACTGCTTTCGGGTCGATTGGCCTGTTTGCCATGTGCACGGCTGTCCTAATGCTAGTGTTTTAAACATAGATAAACAGTGTCAGGAGAATCACAGATCAGAGGATTAGCCCAGTTATTATAATTGACTGTAGTAGCTGTCACACTGCACTGTTCTTTCATGTGTGGCCAACATGCTGGTGGAAACATATGCTTTTCATGCTGGGTATCATGAGCTGAAGATAGCTGGATGAACAGCCAAACGCAAGGCTGCAAACAAAGCCTGGGTGTGGTATTTCATGATCATCCACTTTCAAACAAATGAGTATGCTTGTATATTAAACTACAGTCTCATTAAAAGTGCTAATGCATAATCAAATGCAGATGGGCAGTCCAGTGGGTGTATGTAGAAATAAGTTAAATATATTAAAAACGACTTTTTTTTTTAAAAGTACATATTTCATGTTTTGATTAGTTTTTTTTTAAATAAGTAAAATCCTTTATTTATAATATAACACAACAAATTGAGTATTCCTTGTGCTAACTTGTTAGACAAAATTCATTAGATTTTGAAATGGTAGAAGTGTTTCATATTTTCAAATACATTTTCAAAAAATATATTTATATATACTGTATACAACAGTTCTGTCTGGTTCTCAAATCTGATTGGCTGATAGCAGTGCAATATTTTGCAATATCAGAACTCATACAGCCTCTTTACCCTTCTGTATTACTGCGCCCAGATAGTGACAACAGATCAATAAACTCACTACAGTTTGACAAATATTGCAGCTGAAGGACAACATAATGTACTTTTGAGGCTTTTTTATTTCGATTGCAACTATGCAGTTTATTTATAAGAATAGTGCCTGTTTTAAATATTTATCATTTCGGAGATACAGCACTTCGGCATCCATCAGCCTGTCATAGTGATCAGAGCAAAGATGGTTGACATTCTGCCACAAGATGGCAACAGAGACTGCATAATAAGCTCTTAGAGGTGAAACACTTAAAGAAGTTTCAAAATACAATTGATCAAATCATTATAAAACAGGTAAGTGACTTTCTAAGTCGATCTCTCTCTTTTGTATATTGTAGTGCTGTATTAATACCATAGCCTGGTAGTGTTTCTGTTTGCTTTGCTTTGGCTTTTTTGGGGTTAATTGTTGTGATATCCCGATTGCAACAGAGAAATACTGGGAAATGTCTCTAGACTGATGGCATTTCATGCCGTTCATCCTTATAATCTTAAAATGTGAGCAAAATCACCTGTTTTGTCATCACTTTAGACATTACGCTAGAGAATCGTTCAAATACTAGCTTTAAAGTGATGTTTGTGTAGTAGCTACGGTTCCTGCTGTTCTGATGTCAGCTGCAGTTGTGAATGAATGGTTGAACAAAGTAGTTCCTCATACTAAAGGATTTGTAGACTTTTTTTATACACACGATTATGCCTTTGAACTGTTGTATAAATGCAATATCACACTCATAGCAGTGCAATATGGCTGTATATCATCACTGGTGGGACACTAAGGGCTCTATTTTAACGGTCTAGGCGCAGGGCGCAAAATGCATTAAGGGCGTGTCAGAATCCACTTTTGCTATTTTAAGGACGGAAAAATCTGCTCTGTGCCGCGGCGCATGGTATAACAGGGTTAAGCTTATTCTCTATATATGGCCATGGCACAAATACATGGCGGAATTTGTAAGTGGAAAAACGGAATGATTCACTAGTGAGAAAACAGTTAAACAGAGCATCTGCAGCACAAGAATGAGAGAATGAGCCTCCTCATTCTTTACTTTCACTTTCACTCTTGTGGATAAGGAAATGTCACGTGTTGTAAGCACAGACATCCATTAGCCCACATAATTAATTTTGTTTGTTAAGTGCAAAGATTTGTTTCAAAACTATTCCAGCAAACGAATAAATGAACAATAATAACGAAGTGTAGTCAAAAAACTGAGTTATATCCAAACACGCATGCTATACCCCATATGGTCCAAAACCTGACAGGTGGGCAAAACTAAGCTTGTTTTTAATAAAACAAATATAAATATGCATATAATAAATAATACTACTACTAATAATAAAGTTACAAAAGTAAATTGTTATGAATAAACTGAAAAAGCTCCCCGAGATGAAGAAGGCATAGAGGCAGTGTTTTTTTTAAATTTATGTAGAAAATAATAATTTTTGTAGGGCAACCCAGTGGCGCAGTAGGTAGTGCTGTTGCCTCACAGCAAGAACGTCGCTGAGTCGCAGGTTCGAACCTCGGCTGGGCTGGGTCAGTTGGCGTTTCTGTGTGGAGTTTGCATGTTCTCCCTGGGTTCGCGTGGGTTTCCTCCGGGTGCTCCGGTTTCCCCCACATTCCAAAGACATGCAGTACAGGTGAATTGGGTAAGCTAAAATTGTCCATAGTGTATGAGTGTGAATGTGTGTGTGGAAGTTCCCAGAGATGGGTTGCGGCTGGAAGGGCATCCGCTGCGTAAAATCGTGCTGGATAAGTTGGCGGTTCATTCCGCTGTGGCGACCCCGCAAGGGACAAAGCCGACAAGAAAATGAATGAATGAATGAATAATAATTTTTGTAATTTATTCCTTTAATTCTTTTTCATTTGTAAAGATATTTGTGTATTGCTGTACATCTGTATTGTACTGTTGTGTGTATTAAGCAATGTGTAAGCGAGGCGCACAACTAACGCGTGCTGTGCTGGACTTTAGACCTGCTTTCAGCTGGTCTATTGCGCAGTCTATTTTAGTTCCTCAAAATAGCAACGCGCCAACAATGCGCCTTAACACGCCTCTCATCTAGACCGAAACACTCAGTCCACAAAGTGGCTCAAATGGATTTGCTATTTAAACAACGTTCCAGAAAACGGGAAAATTATGGTCTGAAATAGTAACACGTCATAGAAACACGTCTTGCGCCGAGTGTATGATAGGGCCTTAACCAGTGGCGGCTGGTCAATAGAGGGCGCTGGGGCGCCGCCCTCCCTTCAAGTTAGACCCCTTTAATATGTTAATGTTTATTATCACAAATATTAACAAAATAAATTGATTTAAATATAACAATACTAACATTTATTGTAGTCATACTAACATTTATTGAAAAAAAATGTATGAACAATATTTTTTCATATGTGTGCGGGGCGCCGGACTAATGGGTGTCTATGTAGGTACACGAACATTTTCAATGCACGTGATATGAGGATAAGCTCTAATTGGCCAGTTTTAAATTGTCCTTGGGGCGCAGCGCTCTGCGCCCCGAACACTCCCATTTTGTTGTTAGAACGAATCATATTTGTTTTTATATGATTGGCCTTATGTGATTGGACCATTCTCACCAAAGAGCTTAGAATGCATTTTCTCGAGATGAAGGAAAATTCTGTTGTATCTTTGCAAAGATATCCGTTCACAAGGCGTTTGGATGAAGAAAAAAAGGACGAAGGAGCTTGGACCAGATCGACCTTCCTTGCAAATTCACCAGTAGTCAAGTGATCGCGAGCGCGCAAATATTCGGGGCTTTTCCAGCACTTGTTATGACAAACGGAGTTTGCCAGGTTGTGATGTACAGTAAGTCATCTTTTTAACTATTTCCGTGTTTGCTGTTTCAAACAGCATGACGCAAGAGAGGCTGAATGCATTGGCCATGCTGTCAATAGAGAAGAGACGAGACTGGTGACTGAGATGACTGACGTTAACTAAAAGTTATTGAGAAATTTTCAAGCCAGAAAAAAAGGAGAGCAAAATTTATTTTCAAGTAGTGCTACTGGCCAGTGATTAGGCAACATTTGTTTGTGTGTGTGTGTGTGTGTGTGTGTGTGTGTGTGTGTTTACTGATTATCTTGATTACTTCATTACTGATGATAAGCCCAAATTGAACTAAATTGAACTGATTTTGTGATGCATTTATTGTATGCTTTAGTCATATTTTAGTTTTTTGATGCATCACCTGAAAAATGGCTTTTACACTCTTACTTTACCAACAGTTTTTTTTTTTTCTGGTGTTTGCGCCCTCCCCACATTTTTTAACACCAGCCGCCACTGGCCCTAACAGTGTTGCCAGATTGGGCGGATTGGAAATTGATCGTGCGGGTAAAAAATGGCATAGGCGGGTTGACACAATTTGGGTGGTTTTGAAGCAAAACTTTTATATGCAACTTATTCAAGAAAACATAACTGTGTGGTCCTACTCCATTCAGTTAGTAGTGACCAGTGCATAGTGCAAATCACAAGAGGAGGTGAAGGAATGTTGTATTAAAGTCTGACTCCCCGGACAATTCTGATTCCTCTTCAAGTGCACGCGCATCACACAGCACCTGCAGTTAAATTCACAGCGGTTTATCATTACACTTTTATCAATCATTTTTTCCACAATTGACAGCAAGAACAAACATACAGTAGAAGTGTTATCTGCAGCTAATTAAGTTCAAAAAAATTTAAAACGCCAAATAGAATAAATGTATACCCCAATTTGAAAGTAAAACATACTCTAACAATAAGTGCAGTGTGTGGGTGAGAGGGGGCAGTGTTTCAATGAGATCTGGTTATGTTGTGATTCTGTGACTGCTGCTGGTGTTGGTTGCTTTTTGGTTAAAAATGATGACAGTTAGGGTGCTTTCACACTAGCACTTTTGGTCCGCACCCGGGTTCGTTTGACGTCATAGTACGGTACGTTTAGCTAGTGTGAACGTGTCTTCTGAACTCGGGTGCGCACCCGTGAACCGTACCCGAGTCCGCCTGAAAGAGGTGGTCTGGGGTACGGTTCATGCGAACTCTGGTACGGTTCACTTCTAGTATGAATGCAATCGTACCAAATAGCGGAAGTGAACCGCCAACTGTACAACAAACTATCGTTTTCATGACGTTCATTCGTGTGTGTGCGCCACGTATTGTACCTTGGTGACAAGCGGGACTGAGCAAAGCACAGTGATACACAGTGATGTCTGCTTGTCTCCTCCAGAAACAGCTTCTGCAGTCACTGTGTGATGTTCTGAATGTTTATAATATTTTTGCGGCAGATGGACGCGAGTCGCTTTCTGTATGTCCAAAACTAAAAGATTCAGTAAAAACAAATCGACCGCGATGTGCGGAAGTCTCCATTTTGGCGCTTTGCTTTCGTGACCGTCACCTAGCAACAGCAGTAAACAAAACAGCAGCTCTATGACGCAAGCGTACCGGGGTTCAGAAGGAAAAAAGACAGTATGAACACAAACCAACCGAGAAGGTGGCAAGGGGGGACAATCGAACTTGGGTACGGTCCAGGCAATTGAACCAAGTGTGAAAGCACCCTTAAAGTAACTAGGTTAATTTAGATTTAAATAAAATATTCATTTAATATTTTGGGTGTTTTTATTGCGTTTTGGCAGGTTTTAGACCTATTTTAGGCTGGAAAAAGTAAGCTATATCTGGCAACAGGCCCTCAGCCTGTTTTTTGTTTTTAAACAAATATTTATTTGAACAAATACAAAGAAATATCACTCTAAGAGCTACAGTATATATTGTAGTATGCAAATAATTTATTTATATTTAAATCAGATATATTTATTTTAGAAACCATTTAGAAAAAATTTAATTAAAAAATTTATGTATTTTATACTAACATAAAATCAATTGATTTATTGTCATTAGTTGACTTCTAAAGTGGCAGTTGTTTTATAAAATGTGGCAGATTCAAATAAATTAAAGAATATATGTAATAACTATAAAGACATTTTGAATTGTGTTTAATGTTTTAATTATCTGATGCATTGTAATGTCTTGAATCATCTCCAATAAATTGCTTTCTTAGCCAGAGTATATGTGACTAACTTTACTAATCATTTAACTCATTTTGACTAATTTGAGTAAATATGAGTGTTAACCAGAGTATATGTCTAATTTGACTAAATCAATTAAAATACAGAACATGTTTTTGATTGACCCTCAGCATTGTTATTCATTCACTTTTGTGTGCTCAAAATCATGAGTTTATTTCCCAAGTCAAACACAAGCTACTGTACAGAGCTAAATGCATCAGAAACGAAACCGTTCTAACCACTTGATGAAAAAAATTAGACTGTAATTACTTAATGTAATAAAAGCCAGATAAAACAAGCTGTAAATATAAAAGACATTGTGTACAGCAGCTCACAGAGGGAAATGTCTAGGTGCAGATCAAAAGAGCTTTGTTGTTTGTACATGTCCCAGTGAATGATTAAGCTGACAGAGTCTGAGACTGCGGCGCATTGGCTTGACTGCCACTGGAAGCCTGGTCATTAAAACTAACCCCTGCACGTCACACTGCTCCAAATCACTACCATATGGCTGGAAATGTTGGATCCCAACAGCTAAGACTCTCCCATGCTACTCTCTAATTTGTCAGAGCAAAATTAGAAATTGTGGGGGTTCTGGAGGGCACTCGCGAACTCTTGCAGCTATTCTCTTAATCTTCATCTTAACCCTTTCACACTTACAGTATAGTCCTTCAGCGTTTCCCAATATTTCATCGTACATTACTTCAGATGGTGGCTTGAGTGTCTATAAACCACATGATTTCTACTTCATTGCTCTCTATACTGTAACTTCTGACGTGCTGCACAGAGATTGTGGGTTGCAAGTAGGTGGACATCTCAAAAGGCAGCTTTGTATTTGTTGTCATTCTGAAAAGTCACAGGTCCAACTCTCCCTCAAATCCCAGCATGCACTTCATATGTGGATGAATGCATCACTTGTCTGGCGTGCTGTGTGGGTCAAGCCCCCCCCCTCCTCTTTTTCCCCCTTCACAAACTGGCTCACAAAGTCCAATGCAGCCTGCCTGGAAACTTTGGAGAAATCCAGTATTCTGAGAAGTTTTCTCCACCAGAGAACTCACTACAGGTCTCATACGCTCGGTTAGATTGGGGAAGCATGCAGAGAAGTTTTATTTTGAAGATTGATGTGGAGAAGAAGGTGTGAAGAACATTGTCTGAAGTGAGATGTGGCATTAGATTTATTGGATGCGCTTGGATTGTGAGGCACGATGTTCTACTGGCGAAGGCATGGGTCTTATGAACTGGAAACTCTGCCATGTGCACAGAGCGAGTTCGGGGTGGAGAAGTACACCTGGACCTCCCTCATGGACATCACCCAGAAGGCTTGTGGTAAGAGATTTAACTGACCCTGATGAGTGGTGGGAGACAGTTTGGTTGAATTATCTATACATTCACAGGTCACCTGAGAGTTTTTCAGTTGTTGGTTTGTAATGTTAAGAAATTTGTATAAAACATACATTGTAAAAAGCAATTAGTTGACTTTACTTTAAAAAGCGAGTAAACCCATTGCTTTTAAAGCGGCAAGTTGAATTTACATCAAAAAACTTAATAAAAACGTTGCTTTTAAAAGAATTAGTTGACTTTACTTCAAAAAGTGAGTACACTCGTTGCTTTTAAAATGTTTAGTTGACTTTACTTTGAAAAAGTAAATAAATCCATTGCTTTTAAACTGATTAGTTGACCTTACTTCAAAAGGTTAGTAACCCGTTGCTTTTAAAGAGAGTAGTTGACTTCAAAAAGGTGAATAAATCTGTTGCCTTAAATTAAATCAATTAAGTGAACTTAACAGTTACAAGTTAAAGTAGTTTAAAGTAAAGTAACTAACTAATCACTTTTTTACTCTGGGATAATGCCATGTTTCCTCTAAATATGTTTTTCATTGATTGGCTGGTGAAAGATTGTGAGATTGTTCTCAGAAGGGCCTATTTTCCCAAAGATAAAAATGTTGTGATCATATATTTACACTCATTTCATCCTGACATGACTGTCTTTCTTCTGTGAAAACCAAAATCAGATCTTTAGCAAAACCATTCAACATGCAACCTTCCAATAAATGAAAATGGATTGAGAACAATTGTCGTCAAGCTATTAATGGAAAGAAATATATCTTAAAAGCAGTCTAAATTGCGTATCCACAATATTCCAAATTTTAGAAAGTTTTAGTTGTATAGGCTATTTTGAGGAATGTAAACAATAACAATGGTCCTAGCGTATTTAATGTTTTGCATTTTTAATTAAATTAAAAAGAGCCACATATTGATAAAAATGTTATGATAGCTGTTTTAACATGAAAATATGATTGAATTGCTTCTTGTTACAGTTATGAAATAGTATGATAACAAGCAGGAAATGTTTATGGGCCAATGACATGACTACAATGAAACGGTCTACAAAACCTGTATTTTACCATTAATTTAGGCTTTAACAATGTATTGATAACTAGCCTAATCAAAGAACATTTAACTTAGCTCTGGGAAAAGTTTTGTATGGCCTACAGTCAAAAATGTTATATTAGAACCATGGCTGTGGTGAGTCGGCAATACTGTGTCTAAAATGAAACTATTTCTCTTATCAGAAAACAATAAACACAATTATCCCAGGCGCAGCATTGTATTAGATTTTAGCAGATATAAACAAAACATGGAGAAAACACCTCTACCTTCCACGGAGAAACAGCCACCCGCGGCATCGAGTCCTCCGCCTTCAGAAATGGCCACTACTGAGAATAAAGCCTGGCTGCCCCCTAATGGTAATAAATTTCCTGAGTCAAAGGAAGTCAGAGAGTACTGTGGCGAACCGCGGTTAGTCATGGCATTCTGTTCTCTGAGACGTGCATTTCTAAAGGCCTGTTTATATACAAATATTGTCATTTATCTTTACAGTATGTCATTATTAGTAATGTATATAAAAAATCTACCCTGAGCTCTTCCATTTAATACAAGTGGATGATGATTATGTGCTGTCAAGCGTTTTGACAGAAATTGGTAATGAAAAAAAAAGTCATGTATGAGGAATTGGCTGAAATTTATTAGCTAAAAAAGCTGGTCTAAAAAGTCTTTGGTCACTATGCACACTGTGTGGAAAAGACCAATAACAAAATAAATTCTGCTATAAATAACTCCTTTTATGTTCCATGGGAAAAAGTAAGACATACAGGTTTTGCGAGGCACAAGGGTGAATATACAGAAACATAGGTGAACTTATCCTTTCCACTCTAATCTAGTAAAAGATTGTTCTCAAAGGGCCTTTAGTTTGCCCAAAATGTTATTTTTATCATTGTTTACTCACCCTCATGTCATTCTTACATGACTGGCTTTTTTCCTTTGGATAACAAAATTTGATTTAGCAAAATATACAAGCTGTACTCTTTCATATAATGAAAATGGATGGAAACCCATTACTGTTAAGCTTTTAAAAAAAGGACAACAATTAATCATAAAAGTATCATCACAAAATCCTCATGCACAGTTTTAAGTTTTATCATACAGTAGTTTTCATTGAGGAATAAACTGAAAAGTCATTATGTGAACATTTTGTCACCATACACTTTCATTATATGAAAAAGACCAAACACATTCTATAATAAGTACATTTTTTGCAGTCCATGCAGAAGGAGTAAGCTCTACAGGTTTTGCTATTTATTTTTGTATGAGTTATGGCTTTACACTCAATTCTTTTGACTTTTTGTGTGGAGAACCACATGTTTGCTTTCCACTGAGTACCCCGACATTTTAAGAGACCACTGTGACACCAAAGTGCAGATGGAGACTGAGTTTTAGCTTGTCCATACAACCATTATTGTTTGATCTCTGTGCTAATGCCCTAATTAGGACCCGCTGAGAATGACCTTTGCCCTGGAAGTAATTTGTCTGTGGAAATGACTGTTTTCACACAGGTTTCCCAAACTTTTCTATTTTTGGTTGCATAAGAAGTCTGTGCCTCCTCAAACTTACAGCATCAGTTGAGCCAGTGTTGCTATGTCGGGTTCTGAGAGCTAATCTCATTTAAGCCTCGGATGCAAGCGGATTAGCTATCCAGGAATAAAGAATCAATGACAAATCTGCTTCCAGAGCTGGTAATGTTTTGACATTCTCAGACCTTCCGAATCATACAACTGGCATCCATGGCATCAGCTTGGTGTTCCTCCAGTGGAGGCAAAAGGAAACGTGTATTACATCAAATATTTCCGCTCTAGCACTTGAGACAGTAGATGTGCTTCACGCTCCTCAGGAACTTCAGCAAACGACTGGGTAAACAGAGGGGCATGAAAAACAGATCCTGGCATTCTGCACATTCCTCACATAGAGGATTTCTTAGGAGGTGCCCTCTGCCTCTCTGACTAAACAAGGAGAAATGGAGTATTCTTTATAGAGGCGAGTATGGAGATGGAATGCTTGTGTTGCAGGATAATATCTATAGTTTAGCTTGTACTGTGTGGTGATATTATGCTTTCAGGATGTTGGAAAAGATGCAATGCTTTGATGAAGTAACAGGCAATACCACAATATTTAGCATGATACTACCATAATATTTACCTTGTGTTTATGAATATGGAAAACATTCATAACAATTTTATATGGGCTTTTTGTCAAGTTTGAACACTTATGTTGTTTTTGTCAGCTTTTTATTTGTTACCATTTATTTGTTCTTGTTATTTTAATATTTTTTATACTTATTAGATCAGGTTTTTATTCTTAAACTATAGTTCATAGTTAGTTTCATATATGAAACTCCATCTTAAAAGCATAATTGCAGTTTTAATAAGAATTGTTTAAGAAACACACTGACTTTCATAGGTGTGATGTAATTCCCATCACAATCATGTTGGTTCTCATAAAACTTTGTATAAAATGACTCAAAAGCGTTTTCTATTAAAGCACAATTAGTGGTTTAGTTATATGGTGCAAGTGAAATATAGGTTTGCATATAGGTTCAGCTGCGAAAAAATAAAAAGGATATATAGCAGTTTTTTTTTGTGAACTAATGTTCTATTTTTCCAAAAAGTGCACATAAGAAACAACTGTTTCTTGCAATTATCATCACTGTAACGTAGATCTGCCAATATTTTGTAAGAAATCAGTCTGAATAAGATTGTTTCTCAGCAATATGTGATGTCTTTTCTCTATAACATATTCCAAAGTCAGATTTAGTTTCTACGGTTGTGTGTGTAAACATTAACTGCTTATTTTGTCCAGTTGTGAGGTGGCAGTATTATGAGAATAAAATTGATGAAAAATCATGTATTTTTTCACATGAAAACCTGTGGGTTTCTAGGTAAGAGGAATATCACTGCCCTCACTAAAAGGAAAATCAGCTAGTCTGCCAGCAAACTTGTAATGTCTGGAAATCTCAGATTTCCGCCAACTTTTTTCGCTCTGTCTGTTTTTTGCTGCTTTTCCTCTTTCCTTTTTGTGTTATTGTCGATCCTTCAGTTTTCGGTCAATCCTTCCCTCAGGAAGAATTATTTATTGAGATTATTTTATAACCTCTCATGGTACCTTGGTAGTTACTTGTCTTTATGGACCTGACAGCTGGAATGAAAGAAAGGATGCCACGGCTAGCTCAAGTTGTTTATGTTATAAAGTCAAATATACAATGTATCACGCAATTTAGTAGTTAAGCTCACTGCATCACTAACTCTTCTTTGTGGCTCTCAGTTCTTGATTTTTTTTTTTCTTCCAACATACAGTACAGTATCCCCCCAGCTGCCTCATCTTTTGCAGTCCTGTATTGCTGTTATGTCTTTTGGCTCATGCCCAAGGACATATCCCCACAGGCACTGTGTTCAGTCCCTTAATGGTAACCCTAGTACAAAATGTCTCAATCACATTTATCTCTTCATTTATCTCTTTTAGATTACCACTGGCTACTTGATTCTTTCACATAAAGCTGTTCAGCCCTAAAAAAAGAGTTTTTTGTATTTCGAATGGGTTTTTAGAATGATTTAGTTGATTTAATTGTAAAATGTGCATCAGAGACTAGCTAGTAAGACCTGTGTGAGTAAAAACTCCTGGCCTCAAGAGGTGAGCTAGTTAATGATGCTGGACGCTGTGGTCTTTAGCTTCTTTGTTTTTTCTTCGGTTTTTGCAATCTGCAGATACCAGATTGCTGTATGACATCCTGTGAGACTAATTTGATTGGTGACTGCTCAACATACTTTCAAATCGATCTTACTGTACTTTGATTTCATACACCAATCCATCTGTGCCTCACTGTTCACGTCAAACACACCTTTTAGTTTAAAGTGTGTTTAGAGGGGTTTAAATTGAACCGAAGGGGTTAAATTAGTGCCATATATGGTAAAAAAAGCCTGCCTTCTAGTACAGGAGCCAGTCAACGATTGCTAAAGACCGACGATCCTTTGGGGGACGGGTTTGGACCAGACGTGAGTTTCTGCAGATTTTGTGTGATTTGGACGTTTAGAAATGAAACAGATGAAGAGACAGATTGTTTCAAAAATTTTTAATTTTATTGGTGATTCCTAATATGAAATCGTAAGCTTGGCAAGCAGTTTTGGAAAATTTGATGTGTCTCCATTTAAACAGAATGCCCGAGCATTTTGCCTGAGAGGCTTTTCAAAGATGGCCGCAGAGTGAAATGACTTGCCTTAAAGGGACTTTGACACGAGTGACTGATGCTAGAGGCTGTGATCTTTAGCATCTTTTTTTGGAGCTTAATTTGGTTACATTGGTTCCATGACCCAGATGGAAGCATTAGGTACAGGGGGATAAGTGTAATAAAGAACAGCTAGCAATTGTCTAAGCAAACCTCACTTTCCTGGCTTTAAGAGGCACATTTGAAGCTGTGAGTGTAATTGAGGCCAGCTAGTAAGAGTTTTGTGGGCAACAAGATTTCAAAATCTGCAAATAATGTTACCACAAACCTTATTTACTCATAAACCCAAAAGCTGCATTTTAAAAATGAAATCAGTTGGAAATTCACAAGGGAACCCAAAGCCTTCATGCGCAGTCACATTTAGCATTGTCTAGCGAATTTCTGTGGGCAAAATACAATCATTTCAATGGGAATCCAAACAGGCTAAAATTACACAGACTCATCTGAGAGTCAAAGATTTTCCCACACAGATTTCGCAGTGGGTTCAAGTTGGTCTTATGAGTTGGCAAAAAGCAAGTGGGAGACTTGTAAGTCGTAAACAACACTACTGATAATCACAATGGATTTTATTTTTTGTCAGAGAAAGTTTGTTAAAGTGACAGTACCCAGCAAACAATTTTGTTTAATAGACGTCTAATAGACATCTAAACGTAGACCGCTTGGCTTAAACACGGCTAAACTTGGGCTGTCAGTGAAAATCTAATAGACTTTTAAGAAAAGCCCAAAACTAGACTAGTCGTCAAATAGACAGATTTGACAGACTTTATGGCCCAGTTTCACAAACAGGGCTTAGCTTAAGCCAGGACTAGGCCTTAGTTAAATTAGGCTATTTAAGCCACATTTATAAAAACGGCCTTAGAAAAATATATTACTGGCGTGCACCTTTAGACAAAAAATGACACTGACATATTTTAAGACATCTCACTGCAAGTTATTTTGAGTTGAGACAGCTCAAACATGCAATTTAATCTTGACTAGCCTTAAACCTTGTTTGTGAAACCGGGGGTAAATGTGTAGTCATTCATTTCTGTTTATTTGATGACTAGTCTAGTTTTGGCCTATTCTTAGACGTCTATTAGATTTTCACTGACCAAATTTAGCCTTGTTTTAGCCAAGACGACTATGTTTAGACGTCTATTAGATCTCTTTTAAAAACAAAAATGCTTGCTGGGTACTTTTAGAGTTTGGCCTACACACACTTATAGTTGACCTTTAACCTCTATTTGTGTTGTTTCAGGTGAGAAACCTGCACAGGAAGAGAAACCAGGCATCTTGTGTCAGCATCCCAACTGTCCCGAACGGCGGCCTGCGTCCAAGGTAAGTTATCAGAATGTGTTACAAGGGAAGCCCTGCAGGTGCGACTCAAACTGGAAAATGTACACCTCTTAGTGTTTTTGTGGACAGAAAAATCCCAAGTATACCAATTGCATTTATTCCTTGGAATATTCCAGCACAATTAGAATTTGTCAGCATGTGCGCTTGGGGAACTATCAGGAAAAACAAACGTTTTGTTTGTCTTTGTGCTGTTGAAAGTTCAGATGCGAGAGAACGGATGTGATGTTATAGGTGGCATTTCACCAGCATTCTCCTGGGAGTCTGGGCATGCAGGCATGGAAAACAGAGATTACTGCTACCATGTACTGTAGGGTATATGAGGCTCAAAACACAACATGTCTCTCCCTTCCTGTCTTTCTCTCTCTTATGCTTCTCTCTTTTTGTCTGTTAAAATATAATACGTCTATTCTGGTGACACCTTTTTGATTGCATTTTATTGTCATGGGTTCACTGCCAAACTGGTTTGACTAAAGAGCCAGTGTTTTTCTCCCAGTGTCCCTCCTCTTTTAAACATCAGTCACTCCCTTTTTTTCTCTCATTGGCAAACCTTGTGCCTATTCATTGCCCATACTTTCCACTTTTGTATTTTAACAGGTGTTCCTTTACCTATAAAATCATCAATTACAATGCAGTAATATGAATACATTTGCGTTGGTCTTCAAGTTGGAAACAAACTGCTTGAATTGACCGTAGAATGTTTTTAAGCCAGCAGGAAAATGTCTGGTCAAACGTCAATTGTTTGTGTGGCTTTATCGTCAGTTTTCTATTGCAGCTTTAACAGTATTAACAGTGTACTAATATAGTGAGTTAAATGCACAGAGCTAGCAATCACAGAGTTGTTTAAAGATAAAACAAGTGACTGCAGGAAGCACTGTTGTGACCAGAAGCTTCATTCATCAATGACACAATTTTAAGGCTTTATAATATTCATTCATTCATTTTCTTTTCGGCTTAGTCCCTTTATTAATCTGGGTCGCCACAGCGGAATGAACCGGCAACTTATCCAGCACATGTTTTACGCAGTGGATGCCCTTCCAGCTGCAACCAATCTCTGGGAAACATCCATACACACTCATTCACACTCATACACAATTTAGCCTACCCAATTCACCTGTACCGCATGTCTTTGAACTGTGGGGGAAACCGGAGCACCCGGAGGAAGCCCACGCGAATGCAGGGAGAACATGCAAACTCCACACAGAAACGCCAGCCCAGGCTCGAACCAGCGACCTTCTTGCTGTGAGGCGACAGCACTACCTACTGCGCCACTACGTCGCCGGCTTTATAATATATAGTTTATTATTACACATTTGTATATTTTTTTCATATTTAAATTTATATTTATCATTTAAACACATTATATAGTTTACTTCTGCCCTGGTGTGACAAAAGCAGAATCCAAAAAATAAAATAAACAAGTAAATAACAGGGTGAGAATGTGGTCAAATCTAAAAACATGGTATAAAAAAATCAGACGAGAGCTTTTCTTTTTCTGGATTGCTTTTTAAAACTGTCGGTTGGGTTAGGGGAAGTGGGTGGGCGGGTCATTCAGTGCTTTTGAAAGCACTGTTGGTTTGGTTTAGGGAAGGAGGAGGGTGTGTCAGTCGATCAGTCAGTCAGTCGACATCGGCCTCTGGTGGATTTACGCGAGAAGAGCAGTCGCGAATGGCACTCGTGAGACAAAATTTAAGGTCTCAAAAAGCTTATACAGCCTCTGGTGGATTCGCGAAAACAAAAACTGCAAAAAAAAATGTAGGTCCTGGGATGTATTTGGTGCTCTCCAGAAATGTATATAGAGGTACATTTCCAGAATGAGCCTGGGTTGAGTTTAAACTGGCACTTTGAACTTAACAAAAGCTAAAACTGTGAATCTACAATTATCTTGTTACTTGAAATACAATAAATGCTAACTGAAGGTAATAATATATATATATATATATATATATATATATATATATATATATATATATATATATATATATATATATATATATATATATATATATATATATATATATATATTAAATTTCAACTTTAAACTAAACTTTAGATCAGTTATTTCCAAGAAAAATGTTCTTGTTTTCATTTACTGTAAGTTTTCAAAACTAAAATCTTAAGACTGTATGTGTATATGTATATGTATGTGTATATATATATGTATATATATATGTTTTTTTATACAAAACTACAATATCAAAGATGCTAAAATGACCTTGCTTTGAAAACATTTTTGTTTATTAATCACCCCTATACATAAACTACCAATCACTTTTAAGTAATACAGATAGTTATACACTACCTGACAAAAGTCTTGTCATTGATCCCAGTTGTAAGAGCAACAAATAATAACTTGACTTCTAGTTGATCATTTGGAAAAGTGGCAGAAGGTAGATTTTCCTGGTGAATCATCTGTTGAGCTGCATCCCAATCATTACAAATACTGCAGAAGGCCTACTGGAACCTGCAATTTCTTCAGCAAGATAGCGCTCCTTCTTCAGCCTCCTTCATACTTCAGCCTCTACATCAAAGTCCCTGAAAGCAAAGAAGGTCAAGGTGCTCCAGAATTGGCCAGTCCAGTCACCAGACTTGAACATTATTGGGCATGTCTGGGGTAAGATGAGAAAGGAGGCATTGAAGATGAATCCAAAGAATCTTGATAAACTCTGGAAGTCCCGCAAGAACGCTTTCTTTGCCATTCCAGGTGACTTTATTCATAAGTTATTTGAGTCATTGCAAGGATGTATGGATGCAGTCCTCCAAGCTCATGGGAGTCATACACAATATTAATTTTTTTCCACTGCATTATGACTTTATATTCTATACTGTACATTATTTCTGTTATGTGGCAAGACTGTCTAAGCAAAGTCAGACCTTACTCTCTTAATTACTCTCTTAATTAAATAATTACAAATCAAGCCATGATCATATTTTATTTTGGTAAAATAAGCATAATCTAGAGGCCTTTGCCTTTTATATAAGCCACCTCTGATACCAAATGATCAACTAGAAGTCAAGTTATTATTTGCTGTTCCTAAAACTTGGATATGCGACAAGACTTATGTCAGGTAGTGTAGTTTGAAACGATGTTTATTGTTTTATCAATACATTTTATCTTGACTTTTGAAGTATTTCATACCTGGATAGATATTTACTGGTCAAAACATGCAGAAAATTTAACCTGGCTTGTGAGGCTTTTATTTAGTTGGAATAGCTGGTTGAGTAGGTCCAGATTAAAGTACCTTGCATAAAAGAAACTGATAAAGTTAGTTTACAGTATGTGGCGGAAGTCTGATTCATTATAGGACATCACAGTGATGTTTGCTTGCCTTTTTTTTTGCTGTCCTAAATTTCCTGTCTGCCAGTGTCCTCTGAACTTCAGCAAGCTTTTGAAAAGAGTCTCTGGGTAAACACTTCTGTTTCTAGTGCTCTCTGATCGAAGCCAGACTTAACTTAATGTACCCAAATGTTTTTATCTGAACCAGGAACACACTTATGTCATTGCCCTTAAAATATGGAAAGATGAGAGGGACTCTTGTTTATTTGAAAAGGTTTCTGCTCAAAATGAACGGAGGAGAGTTTTCAAGTGTGCGTATGTGCGTGTTTATGTTTTGAAGACTTTGTGGCTCGTCTCTTGTGGGATACGAGCTTCATGTAGGTTTGTTCTTCCTGTCTCCAGCGAGGGGTCGAGAGGTGAAAATACACAAAGATGATGACGATAGTTTGCTGTTGACGTTGAACTGCTCATCCTGCTAGCTAAGATTTAAAGGTGAAGTGTGTATTTTATAATCTTATCTCGGAGACGACTTTATATAAGCCATTCTTTTTTCTAAAAAAAAAAGTCCAAACACTTTGGCCCTGTAGTGCTTTCAAAATATTTTTCTGTTTGTTTAAGCATGGAGACCAGTAACAGTGACTTAACCAATGGCATGAGTTTAGAGGCGGGGCTATATGTTTGTCTGACCAGATGTAGAGTTTAATATAGAGTTGGTCCACCATTTGCAGCTATAACAGCTTCAACTCTTCTGGAAAGGCTTTCCTCTAGGTTTAGGAGTGTGTTTATGGGAATTTTGGATATTTTTTCTAGAAGCACGTTTGTGAGGTCTAGGCATGGGACGATAACCGTTTTCAAGGTATACAGCGGTATGGAAAAGTCAAGGTTTTAAAATTTTTTGTTATACGTCCCTATGATATTTGTGAGATTTTAAAAGTTTTTTAGGACAACAGTATCTCTAGCAGAAAAGATTTTCAAAAATGCCATTTTAAATTGTAAAGAAATCTGTGTTTTTGAAACTAATGAAGACAGCAGAAGTCAATGATTCATTATTTAGCCTGACATGTTTACTGCTCCAAAATACTTTAAATGTTTCTCAAAATAATATATATATATATATTTATTGTGAAAATATTGTGTTCAAAGATGAAAAAGTTGTTGTTTTTTCCCCCAGACATTTAAAAAGAGTATATTTTAGAGCAGTAATCACAATACCGAGAAACCGTGATGTTTTTATGCAAGGTTATCATACCGTCAGAATCCTATACCGACCCATGCCTAGCGAGGTCAGGGACTGATGTTGGATGTAAAGGCCTAGCTTGTAGTCTCTACTTTAATTGATCCCAATAATTGATCCCAAAGTTGTTCTTTCAGGTTGATGTCAGGGCTCTGTGCAGGCCAGTCAATTTCAGTTATTTGGAGGGGTGTCCTAAAGATTTTGGCAGTGTGTATTAGTATGAAAAAAAAAAAGTCAGTTTGGGGTTTTGGGTTTTTTGGTTTCTGACAAACACAAAGTGTCATTTTCAGTTTCTGTCCATTTTATCAGTGAATTTTATGATAAACGCTGTTTTGTTGGTGTGACAGGTCATAGTATAGCTCCCTTGGTTCAAACAACAGGAAGTGCGCATGAATGTGATTGTTTTTTCCTCTTTATTTATAGCAGCAAATAAACATAAATGAACATTTCATGTCTATATAATCACTCAATCTGTATTTCAACTGTGGAATGACACCAGTAATGGCCACAGCTTAATAGCTGAATAAAAATAAGCAATAACTGAATAAAAAATATTGTACTGTACTGGTCACAGATTACATGATGAAAATTGTAGATAGTAAAGGTTACTTATTTTAGTATTACCTTTAGTATTTTACTTATTTTAGTGTTACCTAAATGATTTCCTAATTATTTGTTTGGCTGACAATCAAGTGGGAATCCCTGCATTGTGTGTAAACATTAATAATGATTTTACAGTACAGATTGATTTTATTTATTTACAGTACAGGGTATTTCCATGTCCATTATACTGTACTTGTAAACAGTATAAAAAATGAAACTAAGCAATATGACGAAGTATTCTTTTAAAACCTAATGGAGAAAATCAAATTGGGAGATTCAATTAATAAAGAATAATTTACTGCCATTGTTTGATTAATATGAAATCATGCTATCCAAAAAAAGTGAACTGTAATCTGATTATAAGTATTTATTTTAAAGTTAATATACTTTAACTTTAATTAAGAGTATTTAATTGTTTGGAATCTGATTACATAATCTAAATAATATAATAATTTTCATTTTGCCAACCATGTGCAGTGTTATTGAACACATACTGTAGGAGAAGTTATTAAAACATGCAAACCTGACAGAACACTAGCTTTTGCTACTGATTGATTGCTATCATCATCAGAACTAGAATAGAAACCTAATTTCAAATATAGGTTTAATCAGACCAAAACATTATTTTATTGTATATTGTTACACGCCTCAATTGTTTTTTCACTTTAAAGGCTCATGAAGCAGGATTGATTTTGTTCATCAGCTAGGGTAGTGGGTGAGTAAATGATGAGTTTTCACTGTATCCATTACTCAGTCATTTTACAAGAAACAATCACGGACACGGAGGATATGCAATATTTTAACACCACGTGAGAGTATGTGTATGTAGATGTACACTATATGCTTAAATAATTTATGCGTGTATGTGCTTGTGTGCTTGTTTAAGTGTGTGTGTGAAAAAGTTGCGAAACCATCCTCATCCCTTACACAAGCACAGACTAAACACTGCGTGCACTATAATAAACACAGACATTAGCAGCTGACTGTAATTTGTGTTGTGAAAGATGAATGTGCTGCTTACAAAGACATTACTGAGCTGGAGCTGGACAGAGTATTATAGGTTAGCAGATGGGATAATGGTGTCTTTCTGACACTTTCTTCATGAAAACGGCTGAATGTCGCCTTGTCAAAGGTTTCTTCTTGGCTCCAAAGGCTTGGTTTCAGTTGGAAAAGGAGGTTAATTACTTTTCAGTGTTCAATAATATATTTAATCTGTTGGCTTGAGGTTGACCTGGCATCCCGTCGCAATGGATTTTCCCCACAAAGTCATTTTAAAGATGTCAAGAAATTCACAACCATAAAATGAGCTCATTAAAAGGATCGTTCAGGCAAAGATGGACATTATCGTAATTTATCTAAATCTTGCACGGCTTTCATTCTTCTGAAAAATGCATTGTTTTTATTTTATAATTATTTTTTGGTCTGGAAAATCTCAATCTGATGTTGTTTGGACCCAAATGTTCTTCCAGTGTAACTTTCAGGTTCTTAAACTCGTTCACCGCCGTTAATTTGATTTAAAGGATTATTTCAGCTTCTGGAGCGGGCCTGTGCTGTATCTTCATGTGTCACTGCTTCACATCTCTTTTTGAGTGTGAGAACAGACTGTACTCACACCTGGAGGACAGGCACGTTCAACACTTAATGCGCTGTTTGAAATAGTTCAATGACAAAATATTTGAAAAGTGGAGTAAATCAGTGTTCATGGAATGCTCAGGAATGTGAAGCCTCACTTCTGCATTTGACCACCAGATGGAGCAATAATACTCAGATATTAGGAACTATTCAACTTGTGTACTGCATGTGAGTGAGTGAGTGAGAGAAAGAGATTGTGTCTGTTTACCTACTTATATCTTAGGGACAAATTTGTATCCAGAATTTAACTAAATCAGACAAAACCTTCTAAAAATCACAATGTGTTCTGTTATTGTAACATTATAGTATTTATATATTTATAGTAAATATTAATACATATATGCTTAAATATATGGTTTATACTGTTGCAATCAGAATTATTCAACCCCCTTTGAATATTTTTTCTTTTTTAAATATTTCCCAAATGATGTTTAACTGAGCAAGGACATTTTCACAGTATTTCCTAATATTCTTTCTTCTGGAGAAAGTCTTATTTGTTTTATTTTGGCTAGAATAAAAGCAGTTTTTAATTTAAAAAAAAAAACATTTTAAGGTTAAAAAAGCTATTTTTTCGATAGTCTACAGAACAAACCATTGTTATACAATGACTTGCCTAATTACCCTAACCTGCCTAGTTAACCTAATTAACCTAGTTAAGCCTTTAAATGTCACTTTAAGCTGTATAGAAGTGTCTTGAAAAAAATCTAGTCCAATATTATGTACTATAATCATGGCAAAGATAAAATAAATCAGTTTGAGTTATTAAAACTATAATGTTTAGAAATGCGTTAATCAGAAATTGGGGAAAAAATAAACGGGCTAATAATTCAGGGGGTTTAATAATTCTGACTTCAACTGTATGTATGTGGTTTATATACAATTTGACAAAGAAATTAATAATCTGGGGTGTTTCCCAGTGCTGGGTTGCAGCTGGAAGGGCGTCCACTGCTGGAATATGCTGGATTCATTCCGCTGTGGCGATCCCTGATAAATAAGGGACTAAGCCGAAGGAAAATGAATGATTGAATGAATAATCTGACAAAATATGTGAATACTTAGTTGTTCCCATTTAAATCAGTTAAATGTTTTTATTCATAATGAATTACAATATACTGTAAATTTTAAATGATTTCTAAATAAATGGCAAAGATATAAAATGATGAAAATTGATCAAGTATATAAAATAAACAGTATCAAAATGATACTACACATAAACTCTAGTTTTATGTGTAGTATCATTTGTTATTTATTTTTTTTATTTTAACCTGTTAATTGTCACCCCCTTTAATTTTATAGACGAGAAAATGCAATTATTTCTGATACTGAATTGTTGTAATTCTTAAATAAATACTGATACAAACATATTGTTTTTAAGTTGACAATAAGAAATGTACAGATGTCTATCAGTCTTTTATTGCAGTCTTTTATTTTACAAATATACATTTTAATTAAATAAGCTTGGACTCAAAGCCAAAATCCAACCTGTCTGAATGTGTACCAAATTTGAAGTTGATAACAATTGAGGTTCCTGTGTTTGTTAAAGCAAAAATAGCCACTAGTTAACACCCAAACATTGTTTTTATGCATTTTCACTCACAGATTAATACATACATGTATCTTACACAGTATCATCTCTATCACAAAACAGAGTCAAAGCGAAAGACATTATTATTTTATGAAATCTTTTTAAAACAGTCATTGTTTATGTAAAAAATATTTAGCATGCTTATAGTAATTCAGCTCTTTTCCCAATGGTTCTCTCATCAGACCAAGTGTGAAAACAGCTTTACCTCTCATATTTCATGCTGTACCATCTGTCAACATGAAGATTTCTAATTCTCTCCTTGTTTGCGCTCTTTTGCCAAGCACAGCTCTCAGCTCTCTTATTCAGTCCTTTAAAGGAGACCTCTGATGTCACCAGACAGGAATTAAATCTCTGGATGAACAAAGAGGTCACGATGCATGACCCCTAAGGTGTAAAATTACAGTCATTTTCAGCTCTGAATCAGGTATCCAAGCCTTCTTTGCCCCAGGCACATACAGTGAGGGAAATAAGGATTTAATCACACTGTGATTTTTCAAAATCTCCTACTTAGAAATCATGGAGGGGTCTGGAATTTTCAGCATAATTGTAGTTCAACTGTGAGAGACAGAATCTAAAAAAAAAATCAGGAAATCACATTAAATAATTTTTTAACAATTTAATTGTAAATTACTGTGTGAAATAAGTATTTGATCACTTGAGTCAAGCATTTTATATATTTAGTACAGAAGCCTTTGTTAACAATTACAGAGGTCAAATGGTTCCTGTAGTTCTTCACCAGGTTTGCACACACTGAAGGAGGGATTTTGCCCACTGATCTTCTCTAGATCTGTCAGGTTTCAGGGCTGTCGCTGAGCAACATGGAGTTTCAGCTCCCTCCAAAGATTTTCTATTGGATTTAGATCTGGAGACTGGCTAGACCACTCCAAAACCTTGTTATGCTTCTTACGAAGCCACTCCTTGGTTTTCCTGGCTGTGTGCTTTGGGTCATTGTCATGTTGGAAGACCCAGCCACGACCCATCTTTAATGCTCTGACTGAGGTAAGGAGGTTTTTGCCCAATATCTCACAATACATGGCCACGTTCATCCTCTCCTTAATACAGTGCAGTCATTCTGTCCCCTGTGCAGAAAAACACCCCAGAGCATGATGCTTCCAGCCCCATGCTTCACTGTAGGTATGGTATTATTGGGATGATACACATCATTCTTCTTCCTCCAAATTCGGTGAATAAAGTTAAGACCAAAAAGTTTTACTTTGGTCTTATCTGACCACAGGACTTTCTCCCATGAATACTCTGGACCATCCAGATGGTCCCTGGCAAACTTCAGATGGGTCTTGACATGGGCTAACTTAAGCAGGGGAACCTTCCGTGCGATGCATGGTTTTAAAACATGACATCTTGCTGTATTACTGATAGTACCCTTGAAAACGGTGGTCCTAGCTCTCTTCACAGCATTGATCAGCTCCTCCCGCATAATTCTGGACTGATTCTAGACCATTCTTGGCATTATTAATACCCCATGAGGAGAGATCTTCCGTGGGGACCCAGTCTGAAGGACATTGACAGTCATTATTAGCCTCTTCCATTTTCTGACAATTGCTCCAACAGTTGCTCTTTCTTGGCAATTGCCCCGTAGCAGTTTCAGCTTTATGAAAGTCTACAATTTCATCTGTTGTGTCTTTTGACAGCTCTTTGGTTTTGGCCATGTTGCTACTTAGACTTTTGACTGATTGTGGGGTGCACAGGTGTCTTTATGACAGCTAGTGACCTCAAACAAGTGCTACTAAATTAGAATCATGGGCAGAGTGTAGCTGGACTATTTTAAAGCAAAATAACAGGTCTTTGAGGGTCAGAAATTTGGCTGAAAAGCAAGTGATCAAATACTTATTTCACACAGTAATTTACAAAAACAATTATTAAAGTCATACAATGTGATTTCTGCATTTTTATTTTTAGATTCTGTCTCTCACAGTGGAATTGCACCTATACCGAAAATTCTAGACCCCTCCATGATTTCTAAGTAGGAGATCTTGAAAAATCACAGTGTGATTAAATACTTATTTCCCTCACTGTATGTATATACTATATATATATATATATATATATATATATATATATATATATATATATATATATATATATATATATATATATATATATATATATATATATATATATATATATATATATATATATATATATATATATATATATATATATAATTTAACTAAATGTAATTGGATTGTTTTTTGCTCACAATTCTCACTTTCTCACAATTGCATGCATAACTGCAAGAAAAGTAATATAAATATAAAATGTAAAAGTTTAAATCTTACATTTTGAAAAAAAAAAACCCACAGGATTATGATATATATATCTCCGCTAACAATTTTAGCCTCGTAAAAGGTTCCTTAAAGTTCCCATTAAGTTATATAAGTTTATTTTTAAAATTATATAACATTACTTTTTTCATAAATATTGGTCACACTTTATTCTAAGGTATAATTCACACTAATAATAAACCATTAAGTATGACTTTAAGCTCAATCAACTCATAATTTGCTGCTTATTAATAGTTAAAGCAGAAGTTGGGTACACATTAGGTTACATATGATTTGTATTATTATTATTATTATTATTATTATTATTATTATTAATATTGC
This sequence comes from Danio kyathit, assembly GCA_903798195.1. Taxonomy (NCBI): domain Eukaryota; kingdom Metazoa; phylum Chordata; class Actinopteri; order Cypriniformes; family Danionidae; genus Danio; species Danio kyathit. The sequence goes on along the minus strand of LR812529.1, from coordinate 28,155,222 downwards.
ATAGGATTAGGGATGTAGAATAACATCATCCAGGTGGCATGGTGGCTCAGTGGTTAGTACTGTCGCCTCACAGCAAGGTGGTCACTGGTTTGAGTGCCAGCTGGACCAGTTGGTGTTTCTGTGTGGAGTTTGCATGTTCTCCCTGTGTTAGCGTGGGTTTCCTCCGGGTGCTCCGGTTTCCCCCACAGTCCAAAGACATGTGATATAGGTGAATTGGAACTAAATTGGCTGTAGTGCATGAGTGCGTGTGTGAATGCGAGAGTGTGAGTTTCCCAGTACTGGGTTGTTGTTGGAAGGGCATCTGCTGGATGAGTTGGCGGTTCATTCCGCTATGGCGACCCCAGATTAATGGGGGAACTAAACCGAAAATCTTAATCTTAATAATGAATCTTGAATAATAGGCAGGTAATGAGCCATTTGATAATAAAAAGAATTGGTACTCACTTAAAGTTTTTTTGAATGGTAAAGTTTGGCCATAAAAACCTTTTTAAGAGTAAGATTTTTTTAAGATTTTTTTTACACCTAGTCAAATGGGGAGAAAAAAATCTATAGTCAATGGTAACATTTAACTATAAGGTTGTATTAGTTAATGTTAGTTAATCATAGTTCAACATTTACTAATCCATTAATAAAATCCAAATCCATGCTTGTTAACATTATGTATGCACTGTGAGTTAACATGAACTAACAATGAACAACTTTATTTCCATTTACTAACATGAACAAATACTGTAATAAATGTATTGTTCACTGTTTGTTCATGGTAGTAAATACATTAATAAATGCTGCAAGTATTGGTCATACTTAGTTCTATACAATGAAATCTTATTGTAAAGTGTGACTGTGTTAATATATAAAATGACAATAACCTCACGTTGAAAGTGCTTCACTGTTGTTGTATTCAGAAAGTACCCTGATCAGGACATTTTTTAAATATTTGAGCATTTCCCATCATTCATTTAGGGCCAAACAGTGATCTCACACTTGCAGTCCTCATATGCATCCGAGTCCTCTTAAGGGAAGACTAAGAGATGTGGCCACAGGAAGTTGTTGTGGATCTGGACCAGAGTTAAAAACAGGATATGGACACGAGTGACGTTTAACAGTTGGAAACGTCCTTCACGGCAACACTTCTGTCTGCCCGTGTTTCTGAGAGATTAGCCTCCCTTGGGCATGTTTTACCTGACCTGTCACATCCTTTGCTGGTTTGTTTAGTTATTTTAAAGTCCTGTTTTATTCTGAGGTCATCAACTGCATAAGCAGTTTTTTGAGTTTAGTAAGTTTGCACATTGTTTTTTTATCTCTGTGATTTTGATAAGTCACAATATTTTATGATTTAGAACATTAATAGGTCTTACATCAGCTTTCTATATAAAGCATAGGCAAAGAAAGAGAGGAAGTGTGGAGAGAGTAAAATAAGGGAGGGGGGGGAGGGGGGTTGATACTGTAATATTCTGTATTTGCTAGATGTAAGCTCAGCCGCAGGCTTCAAAGGCTGTGTTTTTATGTAGGATATCCTGACACCACATGACCCAGACTCCTGCAGGGGTGAATTCTGGGAAGTGTCTGATGTACAGTAGATATAAGGGAAAATGAAAGGACCATGCTTTTTGTATTGTTACATGAAATTGGGATTCAAAATAACGTTTTAATTCTTGTGTTGATAGTTTTTGTCATGTCAACACTATTACTGAATTATGTAGTAATAGGGTGTTTCATTAAGTATAATATTTCATACAATACAATACAATACGTATTTATAAAGCACATTTAAAAACAACCAAAGTTGACCAAAGTGCTGTACATAGGAGTACTAAAGACAGAGAAGAAAGCAGAATATAAAAGAAACATTTAAAATATAAAAGCAATAAAACTGTGATCAAGGAGTATTAAAAGCAAGAGAAAATAGATAGGTCTTAAAACAGACTTAAACAGAAATGGAGGGGGAAAGTCTAATGTGAAATGGTAGAGTGTTCCAGAGTTTAGAACCAGCAACAGAAAACGCTGCATTACCTCGTTATTTAAGGCGTGTTCTAGGCACGGTGAGTAAATTGAGATCATAAGATCTCAATGGTCGAGAGGGGGTATACAAACCGAGCAAGTTTGTAAGGTACTGAGGAGCAAGATTATTGGCGGCTTTGTAAACACATAATAAAATTTTAAAATCAATTCTGTATTTAGTGGGTAACCAGTGAAGTGCAGCTAAAATAGGAGTTATCGACTCATCGTCCCAGAGAGTAGTCTAGCAGCCGCATTTTGTACCAGCTGCAGACGAGAGAGAGAGAGAAGACTGAGAAATACCATAATAGAGAGAGTTACAGTAATCCAGACGTGTTGTTATGAAGGCATTTCATCAAATAGTTTTGTACTAAATAGAAGCCAATGTATATTGGATATGAAAATATTTCTTAAATTTCTTAACTAGATTATGCTCTTACTAATTTTCTTGACTAGGCTTTTTGTTGTTGCTGTTGTTTAATTAAAGTAATTAACTTATCATTATACAGTTATTTAATATTGTCCTGCAGTTTTTGAGTTTTTCCCTGATAAACACTTTGCTTCAAAGATTTTAGATTGATAAGATTTTACTTTTCTTAAATTAAATCACCCACATTTCAAAATTATATATTACTAATGTGACACTATTTTACAGTAAATGTTGAGTAAAAAATCTATTTTATACCTGTGTATGCATTTCTGCGTATTTGGCTTAATATTTTGTGAATGTTTCATATGACTACTTTTAAGTTACCAAGATGTTAAAAAAGAGAAGCATTGGTTTAAAATAACATTATTAATGTTTTACTGACATTTTGGATTAGCATAATATACTCATGAAAATGTAAATTATTTCAAATAATAAAAAATCTTACTGTATATGTATGTTTATTTTACAGTTTCTTAAATGAATGAAGACTGTTTAATTAGAGTGCACAGTCTTCTAATTAGAATGCACATGCTAATTAGCTGTCAAAGAACACTAACAGTGAAAAGATAGCAATAAGGATGGCTATATTGGCAACACACAGTAATGCTCTATTTATAAGCACACAGTAGTTTTATCATCTTTCTCATCATGGAGCTATAGAAAAAAAAATCACCCAATATCATTTCTTTGTGCCATTATGAATATAGCAGTAGGCTGCACTTCTATTGTTTTACATTTGGAATGAGTTCTGTATGTGTAAATGGGCCTTTAATATAAACAAACTAGATTTCTGTGGATTTCAGTCTTTCCTTAGTGACAGAAACAGGAGCATGCATGCCTGTCATAAACATGACCACCAAATTAACATTTTAACATCAATTTTCACTAATGAGCTCAAATGGCTAGATTTAAAGTCTGATACATCAACATACAAACGTACCGCTATATACATTTCTGGAGAGTGCTAAATATGTCCCAGGAGCTATGTTTTTTTGCAGCTTTTGTTTTCGCGAATCCACCAGAGGTCGCTGTGTATGCTTTTTCAGATCTCAAATTTTTCTTGCTAGTGCCATTTGTGCCTGCTGTTCTCGCGTAAATCCACCAGAAGCCGCTGACTGACTGACTGACTGACTGATCGACTGACCTACCCTCATCTTTCCCTAAATCCAACCAATAGTGTTTTCAAAAGCACTGATTGACCCGATCAACCACTTCCCTAAACCCAACCGTCAGCTTTCAAAAGCAATCCAGAAAAAGAAAAGCCCTCGCCTGATTTTTACCACGTTTTCAGATTTTACCACATTCTCACCCTGTTATTAACTTGTTTATTTAATTTTTGTGGCTTCTGTTTTTGTCTTACCCTCTTTCTGGAACTGGAACTCCAACCATGTCGTTGTGATCAACTCCTCTTTGCATCTCAGTCCACCGACATACTGTATGGCAAGCTAACTGGACAAACTGGTAACAGCGGAAAAGCCGTCCATACGAAGTGCAGCGTTCATTTTAAAGATGAAATGCAGCCATACATACTTCTGGCTACATAATTCGTGAGCTGCAGAAATGTATATAGGGCTACGTTTTCCGAATGAGCCTATGTTGCAACAATATTATGCTTGTATCTGCTTCTGATCATAGATGTTTCATCTGATCACTGTAGATCAGGGTTTCTCAAAGTCCAGACTCCAGTCTGTATCCATTACAGGAGAGAATTCAATCTGGGCCCACCCCCATTTCATACTAAATGTGTGTAAGGGATTAAAAGTTTAGATTTACTACTTTTGGAAAAAAAAACTTGCTGTCTATTTAGACTTGAATTCCCTTTTGGCGAGGGTCTGAAATGAAATCAAAAGTTATAGTTTTCCTGCAAGACGCTGTGGTCATGACATCAAATCAGCTTATGACGTTTGCTGTAATCTTATTTTTTTGATTCAGACAGAACTCTTCACCGCAGTGAGCATTCGTATGGGCGAGGATGTCAGTTTCCAGAAAAGAAAAGTTGAGAGAAAATACTTTTTTTGTTTTTTTATTTAGCATCATGCTACTCTTGACCTATCCAGTTGTTAAATTAAATGTGCAGTAGGTGATCTGCCAAAATGCTAACCGGTTTACATAATATCTTTGAAACGAAGTCCCTCCCCGGCCATCCAAAGCCACGCCTTCTGAAAAACGAACGCACACCTTAAAGATGACAGCAGACAATCCACTAAATCATGTCATTTGCCAGTTTTTAAACTTTATAGTACTTTATAATACTACAGTTCCCAACAAAAAACTGTATTACATCTAGCACGTGTTCAGTTGTGTAGAAAGCTTGGTTGTCATTTTTCCAAAATGAACCAATGTGATGTGAGCATAAAGCTAATTTCACCTCAGTAGAGCAGGCTAGGTGGAATAGCACTATTTACTTATGTTTTGTTGTTAAACTAAATAAAAATCTACATTATCGATGCTGTAAAAGGTCCCTTATGAAATTGATAATAGTCACAACAATCTTTCACCGGAAGATTTCAGTGGCTGAACAACACTACTGTGCATATAACCCATAATCGTTGTGATCAACTCCTCTTTGCATCTCAGTCCACCGACATACTGTACAGTAGATGGCAAGCTAACTGGACAAACTGGTAACAGCGGAAAAGCCGTCCATACGAAGTGCAGCGTTCATTTTAAAGATGAAATGCAGCCATACATACTTCTGGCTACATAATTCGTGAGCTGCAGAAATGTATATAGGGCTACGTTTTCCGAATGAGCCTATGTTGCAACAATATTATGCTTGTATCTGCTTCTGATCATAGGTGTTTCATCTGATCACTGTAGATCAGGGTTTCTCAAAGTCCAGACTCCAGTCTGTATCCATTACAGGAGAGAATTCAATCTGGGCCCACTCCCATTTCATACTAAATGTGTGTAAGGGATTAAAAGTTTGGATTTACTACTTTTGGAAAAAAAAAAACTTGCTGTCTATTTAGACCTAAATTCCCTTTTGGCGAGGGTCTGAAATGAAATCAAAAGTTATAGTTTTCCTTATTTAGTTTTTTTTTTTAAACTAAATAAAAATCTACATTATCGATGCTGTAAAAGGTCCCTTATGAAATTGATAATAGTCACATCAATCTTTCGCCGGAAGATTTCAGTGGCTGAACAACACTACTGTGCATATAACCCATTCGTAAAACAACAAAATCTACATCATCTTTGCGTGACTAAATACTTTTAAATCATAACATTACCTGTCTAAAAGAAATACTTCAGCCATGGTGTCATCCTTCCTCCAATATTGATTCAGGATTTAAAAAAATTTTGATTTAGCATTTGTTTACCGCGGTGACTGTCTTGTGTGCATAGAACGTGCGGTGCGCATGCATGTGAATGGCAGATCTGTGTGAACGCTGCGCAGATGTACAAATCTACATTTGTTGACATACAGTATATAAGGGCTACTTATCAGAATTATGGGAAATGTCGGCCCGACAATTTTTAATTGGATTTTTTATCTTATACCTTACCCAGAATATAAAAATACATATAAATACATTTAAATCATTTACTTTAATCATTACTATTGGAATGTGAAAAGACTTTCAACCAGCACAACAAAAAATGTTTCTGCAGACAATCACCTACTGTGCCACTACAATTTTGCCACTTTTGCAGTTGGTATTAATGTATTTTTAAATGCAAAACACTGTAAAAAATGATACAGCAAAATGTCATGACAAAAGTTTTTTATGTTACTTTAACTTATAATACTTATAATATAATTAATAAGGTCTAATCAGGTTTCAACACTTTTCTTTGTTATACACAGTTTAACTTAATATTTCAGTCAGTTTGATTGATGCACAGTAAGTTGATATGGCTAGAAAAGTTTAATTGATTCAATTAATACAGTGAAGGCACTTTTTTGTTGTTGTTGATTTATGTATTTGCATATTTATTAAAATCAATCTTTTATAACGAGTTTTTCCAAACCTTTAACATTGATGAAAGTTCAGATTTGGACCTTTGAAATGAGACTTGGAGAACTCCTGCTCTACATGATAAATGACAAAACTAAAACTGGCAAGTGAACCCAGGCAGTGAAAGGCTTCAAGTGAGGCAGAGCTTTTGTGTGTTTGTTTTTTTAATATATAGTATGATGGTTGGGGAAATCTGTTTGTGCTCTGCAAAATCAGCAGGAGTAATAATGGGTGTGTCTGGAAAACCACAACTCTTTTTACACCTGCATTTAGATGTATCAGTCGGTACACACAGCTGCTCTATCTGAATCACCTCCAACACACACACAAACACACACACACACACACACACACACACACACACACACACACACACACACACACACACACACACACACACACACACACACACACACACAAACACGCACATAGACGGACTCTGTTGGAGCCGTTCAGAAGCAGCCAGTAAAAAGGAAGGAAGCAGGGGAAGTGAAAAAGCAGAGCGACGGAGAGTCAGAAAGGGGGGTGTTATGCGCTCAAAGCATTGAGTTGTCCTGAAACTCTTCACTGTTTTCTGCCATTCTTACGGACCGCGGAGAAGCCGTCATCTTCAGAAGGAGAGAGACAGACTGGCGCACGTGAGTGTGACACCGGCGTCAGGTGTGTGTGTCAAGAATGCATTATTGTATGTTACTTCACGGAGGCGGCTGAGGTTTTATGGTTGTTATTAAAAAGTCTCTGAGCTGCGTGAAGTGCTGCGGTTTTTACCACAGATGTGTGAATGGTCCCGGAGAAATGAGGCATAGGGAAAACTGATGACAGAGCTGCGTTCACTCTCTCTATGATCTGTGTGCTTTTTCAATGGCTTGTTATTCTTTAGAGGCACAGTGTCCTACTGTATTTCAATTTGTGCTTATTTTAATCACTGTTCTTGGGTATATTCTCTACAGTGACCTTTAAATATGGGCGTACACTGGCGTGAGACTGTTTGAGGTCTGATAACTGTGAGGAGAGAACAATAATGGACTTTTTTTCTCCTCCAGGCCCTTTGTAAACGTCGGCACAAGACAATCACAAGCTGATTTTGTTGGCTCTGTATTCTCTCGAGGGTCATGTGGGGCAAAAACAAAGGCTTAATCGTTTTATTTTTACCAATTTAAGTGGATTGAACATAAAATAATTGAGTTTCCCCCCAAAAAAACATAAGAATTGTGTGGATTTAACTCATTTTAAATAAGTAGTTCAAACAAGCAGACTTTTTTTTGTGAATAATTCACAAAAGTATTTAGTCAAAGGATGTTAATGTTGAATAATATGTGTGTTTTACTTATATTAAATGTTAAATGTTATGTTGCATTTATCAGAATTATGTTGGTTATTTGACACATTTGAGCATTAACAAACTTGCATCAGACAACCTAGTTAGTGTTCATACGGTACTATACTATACTATACTATACTATACTATACTATACTATACTATACTATACAGTATAATACTGTTGTCATGTCCCCCAAATTTAAAGTACAGGTCAGTATCAGGTCATTTAGAGCTTTTTTTAATATATAAAAGGGGCCCATGTTACAGACATGCTTATATTCATCACACAGTGCATTTTTTTTAACTTCAGAAGAGTTTTGAAAATCATATTGGGTCAAATAGACATGATAGCAATAATTGAACGCATTTATAATTCTTACCAAATGTAATTTTCTGTGAAGAAAAGCTCTAAATGACAATATTATTATATTGTTAACATTATATCTCTTTTTAAAAGATGTATATGTATAATGGAATAATAATTTAATATTGATGTGTAATATAAGATTTATAATGTAATATTGATGTGTAACATACATAAATCTTATTTTTGAACGCTTAATTTGTTCAAACTCAAACCAAGAAAAAAAGAGGCAACTTTTCAGCCTTTGACGTGCTTCTCCTGGCTTTCAGAAGAATTTTTCCTTACTCTAACTCATTGGAAATGCATTTTGAATAAGAAGACAAAGGAAAAATAGAGGGGGGAAAAAGTCCCAGGTAGGATAAAGTAACGTTTTGCCTTGGCAGTAGTTGCTCTAAGCCTTATTTAGGCTTAAATTTTTACTTATGAGCCTCAATCTGGCTTTACTTTGTTCCCAGCTGGAAGCCATATTGGTCTAAAAAAGTATACATAAAAATCGTTTATGAAAGCAACTCTTCACATTCTCGGTCCTAATGATTATTTTTCAATCTGCGGTCTTGTGATTATATAACTTCTAGAATCTGCCCATTTTCCTGATTCTTGTCTCCTATTGTTTGCAGGGGTTTTGCTGGCACATGTTCTCTGTCCTGCTTACTCACTTCTTGTGGCTTTCTATCAGATGGTGCTTCGTCACTGCTTCAGCATCTAGAGGCGCATTTGTTTTGGCACCTTTAGCTTGAGAATGTGTGCATGAATGTATTTTGAATGGATCCTGAATTGAATTCGTTTGAGAAGCAGCTGTTTGAGAATTCGCCACAAGGAGAAAATTGCTGGTTTTCCGAATTTTGCGGTGTAGTTTTTGCATGGTTCTCTATCTGAGTGTGTTCTGTTGCAAAGCTTATCAAGAGAACAATGGAAGGAAGCAGACAACCAGGAGGTCTTTATCCCTCTTTCTTTTTTCCTCTTTCCACACTTTATTTCCTGCTGATGTTGGCCTTAGAACTTGTCCCAGAAATGGCCTTTGAACAGAAAGTTAATGCAATGTTGAACTTTATGGAAACATAAAGTTGCGTAATACCACAGCATAATATTTCCTGAACTCTTTATGTCCTGATGCTGATTATTTAAACTTCGTTTTTTTTTCACCATACATATGATCATATATTTTTCGGTGATGTCTGTATTTATTTGTATCTGTATTTAATTCTTGTCTTAAACCCAGGTTTTATTAAGCAATGGAAATTATTGGATTATTGTGTTTTAAATCTTTCAAAATGCAAAACAAATCTGAAACAGACAGAGCCACATTCCCATATGTGCTCATATAAACAAAAAGCAATATATTTATCATATATTATACCATGTATAAACAAGGCGCTACATAAATAACCAGCTTTTCAATATGTATTACACAAAATGTCTTTTTTTCCGCTACTATCATTTCTAAGAAAAGAACATTTTATTTATTTGCTGCAGTTTTGATAAAATGTTATAGGGCTGCACTATATTGGTAAAAAATATACATTGCGATATTTAGTTTTTCTGCAATATATATTACGATATAAATACAATTTCACAAGATGACTCTATTTGGAAAGATTCAATTTTTTAAGGGAGTGCTCCTGCAAAAATATAATAAATAAAACAAACAAATTTAAGCACCGATGAAAACAATAATTATAGTTTTTTTTTTTTTGGTGCAGTCTAGCAGTATTGAGGTAAAGAAATTCAATCAAATGTAAAACACTGCATAGTTTTTATTGTATAAATAATTAAACAATTAATCTCTGTTAAGGTGCCAAACTTTATCATTTTTTGTGCAAAATGATTTAAATTTGACCGGAAATAAAAACAAGTCCAAATAAAAATGGTTCACGCTATTAGATTAGAGTTAAACTTTGCAATGACTCCACAAATCACGTGTTCCTGATCAACTACACTATCGGTCAAAAGTTTTGGGTCAGATTTATATTTTCTTGTTTTCTTTTTTAAAGAAAATTATTCTGTTCATCAAGGCAGCATTTATTAAATGTAAAAAAAATGTTAAATTGTTAAATATTTATTAAAATTTTAAATAACTGCTTTCTTATTGCATGTAGTTTCAAATGAAATTATTATTTCAGTCATTATTGCCTTTATTACTATTACCATTAATAATAATAATAATAATAATAATAATAATAATAATAATAATAATTATAACAATATCATTAATAATTAATATTATAGTGATTTCTGAAAGATCATGTGACTCTGAAGACTGGAGTAATGAAGCTGGAAAATTCATCTTTAAAATCACTGAAATAAATGATTAAATTAAATTATAAACTACTTTTGAACAGTTATTTTATAGTGCAATAACATATTACAATTTTACTATTTGTACTGTATTTCTGATGAAATAATTGCAGCCTTGGTGAGCAAGATAAGCTTATTTTAAAACATTTAAAAGTCCTACTGACCCCAAACTTTTGACCTGTACTGTATAATCCCAACTATACAGATCCTGCAATGTGACTATTGCAGATTTGCACATTGCGATATTCATGCTGAAACCATATATTGTGCAGTCCTAAAATGCTACTTCAATCACTGTAATTTCAACCACAGAATGCTGTAAACACAAAATGTCCTTTTTCTTTCTCAGTTTTAAAAATGTAACTTCCATCACTGTTATTTCCAACTTTTCAGCTGTGATGGAAAAGACGCTATTGTCAAATGTTTTTGACACAATTTTCCGATGCATATGCTGTTTATTACCTGATGGATATTGTTTGAGGGCAATTTAAATAGACAAGCGAAAGAGTGTTAGTCGCTTGTTTTTTTTTTGTAGTCATCAGAGCCAGAATCCCTCATAGTTGAACAAACACCCATCAACGTCAAATTGAAAGAATATTGGACTGTGACAAAACAATTGATGGACTGTATTTCACACACTTTGCTCTTCAAATGTGACATTATTGCTTTATGATTTACACCTCAGGTTTGTCACCACCCGTCGTGTCAGGACCTTCGAGACGGCAGCCCATTACACCTTTGTGAGTCATGTGACTCCATCTGCCACCCAGCCGCTCATGACGGCATGATCTTTGACAGGCACCCGCGCTTTGACCTGCCGCCACAAGGTACAGCATCTCTCTGTCTCTTCTCTGCTCAGTTTGAGCTCAGATGAGAATACATTCATTCATTCATTTTCTTTTCGGCTTAGGCCCTTTATTAATCTAGGGTTGCCACAGCAGAATGAACCGCCGATGAGAATACAGTGGAAGTCAAAATTATTATGATTTGTTTTTTCAAATATTTCCTAAATGATGTTTAACAGAGCAAGGAATTTTTCACAGTATATCTTATAATATTTTTTCTTCTGGAGAAAGTACTATTTGTTTTATTTCAGCTAAAATAAAAGCAATACATTTTTTAAAAACAATTTTAAGGTCAATAATATTAGCCCTCTTAAGAATTCATTTTTTTAGATAGTCTACAAAACAAACCATTGTTATTCAATGATTTGCCTAATTACCCTAACTTGCCTAGTTAACATAGTTAGAACTTTAAATTGGCCTTTAAGCTGAATACTAATATCTTGAAAAATATCTACAGTAGCAACATTTTATGTACTGTCATCCTGGCAAAGATAAAAGAAATCAGTTATTTAAACTATTATGTTTAGAAATGTGTTGAATAAAATCTTGGTTCAGTTAAACAGAAATTGGAGACAAAATAAACAGTGAGGCTAATAATTCAGGAGGGCTAATAATTCTGACTTCAACTGTAGATGTCAGCTGTCCTCAAGACGAAAGGGTGAAGGTTAACTATCATTACCAGCTTCTGGCAGGATGTTATCATTACCTCACTTCCTGTCCCCACAGGTTCCATCCTGGCCCGGAACGTGTCCACTCGTTCCTGTCCGCCTCGCACCGGTCCCCTCTCTGACATGGAGGACGGAGAGGATGGATGTTCAGACCTAGGGTCAGTTCTTTTCACATTTATTCCTCCGTTTGGACATCCATTATGACTTTGCTTTAATGAAAAAGGAAGGCTGTGCACTTTCCAGTGGCGTAATCTACTGGAGATGACCTTCTGGGATGCGACTATCTATTGTTTTTGATCATCAAACTGCTTTAGGAAATGGAAAAACATGAACTCTCGGGCTTTAGCGAGTTGACAGCCTTATAAATGAGTTGGTACAAACTGTGATTTTGGCAAGCTTCATGATGCAATGTGAATTACACCATTATTTTGGTTTAGAAAGACTAAGTAACTTTAGCTTACGACATGTCTGATGTTAATTTGTTATCCTCATGGGGAGGATTTTATAGAGAATGAATTATGAGTACTGAAGGAGTTTATTTGCACATGCTTTTTGTATTTTTTTTTTTGTAAGCAAAGCATTAAAACAAATATGTAAATTGTGCAATGAGCAAAAATCCAAAAACGTAAATGGAGTTTTGCAACGGAGACCCAGAATTGCTTACAATTATTTGTAAGCAAACGTGTAATAAAAATATGTAATAAAAAATATAAAAATAAAGTTCCTCATTTGCAGGCCTGTTTTAAGAGTGAATATAAGTGTAAGTGTTAATAGCATTTTATAAAGATAATCAAAGAGTATTGTATTGTAATTACAGTCACTTTTATTACTTTAAAGGGCACATATTTTACCCCTTTCACAAGATGTAAGATAACCTTTGGTGTCACCAAAATGTGTCTGTACAGTTCCAGCATTTACCCATCAGATAATTTATTATAGCCTTCAAAATCTGCCCATTTTGGTGTCTGAAAACAGTGTAGCTGTTTTTGTAGCCTGTGGCTTTAAATGCAAATGAACTGCTTCTCCTGCCTTACATCAGATAAACCGCAATCAGTGATACAGACTCAGATGAAGCTGAAATACAGCTCATTAGTCAAAAATACCAAGTAAGTTTATTTAATGTATTTGTGGTGGAGTTTATTCAAGCCTTTCTGAAATGATGAGTCTCACACAAATGCTCTCTACAGTACACACACACACATATCAGCATTTACTTACACCATAGCAATTAAGGATTGCATATAAATTTTACTGTCTTTATTACAAACATCCTCTGTTTTAAAAATATTTTAAACATAAAAATCACAGAAGGTTTGAACAAATATTTTAATCTGTTTCTTTGCAAAAAATGTTCTGTGGACGTATGTATACATGTTATTATAGAAACATGGTGCCTGTCAATCATTTTGGTGGGTGGGGAAAACCACACTCCTACGTCATTGCGGTGGGCCTCAAAATCACTGGAATCTGAGTCCTATTTTAACGTCAGGAAATAAAAAAAAAAGAGACTTGTGTTTATATCACTCCAATATGACAGTGGACACACTATACCCAGGGTGCGAATTACAAGGGGGTTTGGGTGAGTCTGACCCCCCTAATTAATGCTTGATCCCTCTCCTGAAGAACATCAAAACAAGAAATTAATAAAACAAGAAGAAATAGTTTGCTCTGATCTGTATCTTAAATAATATTACTAATTAAACTAATAGATAATGTAAGGCCGTCATGGTGGCGCAGTGGATAGCATGATCGCCTCACAGCAAGAAGGTCGCTGGTTCGAGCCCCGGCTGGGTCAGTTGGCATTTCTGTGTGGAGTTTGCATGTTCTCCTCGTATTCACGTGGGTTTACTCCTGGTGCTCTGGTTTCCCTCACACTCCAAAGACATGCGGTACAGGTGAATTGAATAAGCTAAATTGGCCATAGTGTATGAGTGTGTGTGAATGCAAGAGTGTATGTGTGTTTCCCAGTATTGGGTTGCAGCTGGAAGGGCATCCGCTGTTTAAAACATATGCTGGATAAGTTGGCGGTTCATTCCGCTGTGGCGACCCCTGATTAATAAAGGGACTAAGCCGAAAAGAATACGAATGAATGAATGAAATAACATAAATATACATTTGACCACCCCTATAATAGTTTATACCATTGTAAATGCATGTTTGCGGCAAAATATTAATTTAGTGATTTGAATGCGGCAAATCTAGAGCACCACCAGACAGCGTAAGTGTTCACAAAAGTGTTTACAAGTTTATTGTAAAATAGGCATTTGTACTGTAGGTGTCCATAAAACTAGATGCTTAGTTTGTATTTTATTATACACTTGCCCGCACATGGAAGACAAACAGTAAAATAAAAAATATTTCTTTCATGGTCATCATTAATAGGTGCCAGAATGCAAAACTGTCACCGTTTTTTTTAATATCACAAATGTCATTGAGAACCACTCAATATCCCTCAAAGCAAAAACTAAAGTTTGATTAATACATTAGATGTAATTGAATTAAATATATACAGTAACTTTGGTTCACAGAGGCATATTACCGAACATAACCGAAAAACTTGACCTCCCCTATAGACTATACCTACAAACAGTTCTGCCCAAACAGCTTGCAAAAGTTGATTTTCATCATAGGTGCCCTTTAATAATGATGCAGCCTAATTTATGTAAACGTATTGTCATTTGTGCTGAAATTGGGCTGTTGGACTGTTTAAACAGAATTATTCAGTAAAAATTTTCATTATAAAATACCACAAACACTGCACATGGCCTTCATCACTCAAGTTCAATCATTCCTTATTCTTCTGTGCTTTAGGGATCGCAGGAGTGGAGGAATGAAACTGGTTAAAAAGAAGACCAGACGTCGACACACAGATGTAAGAAAAGAACTAGAGCTCTGATTTTCATTAAGACTGTGTATCGCTTTTCTGTCTCAAGCAAATTATCTAGTTTTGCAGTCAAGATTTTGAGGCATTATGTATCTGTGAGTCAGTGCTCTTGACCTTCCTTTGTCTGAAAGTAGTCAGTATTGGCAGTAACTGATAGCTTTATAAATCTTTCTAAAGCAAAAACTGATTGTCTGTTCTTCTCCCCTGCAGGACCCCAGCAAGGAGTGCTTCACTCTGAAGTTTGACTTAAATTTTGAGGTCAGCATGGAGATCGTCCCAGCCGTGAAGAAGAAAACCTTGAGGTGATTTTGTGCTTGAGCCCCTAGGTGGTGCAATAAACTAATCAATGCGTTCAGAATCATGGTTAGCTGACCGTTAGCTTGTTGTGTTCCAGAGAAGTGCTAGGAGCTGTGTTTGAAAGAAAAGGCATCGAGCTGTCACGTGTCAACCTGTTCCTGGATCAGTCCAATACCCCGCTTTCACTGGGATTCGAAGCCTACCGCTTTGGTGGCCACTACCTCAGAGTACGAGGTAATTCACTGCATATTTTTGAGGGTTGGTAGTCAAAATCAAAACTGAAGCATCTCAAAATTTGGTAACACATTATAATAATGTATTTACTTGACTAAGTATGAATAATCTTGTAAAGCATTTATTAGTCATAGTTCAACATTATTTAATGCATTACTAAAATCCAAATTGTGCTTTTTAATATTACTTAATGCACTGTGACTTAACATGATTTAAATTAAATAACATTAACTAACATTAATAAATACTGTAATAAATGTATTACTAATGGTTTGTTCACCTTAGTAAATACATTAACATTAATTAATGGACCATTGTTTGGTAACACTTTATTTTGATGGTCCATTTGAGTATTAGTAGACCGTCTGCTTAATATCTGTTGATATGCCTCCTTCAACAGAAATACGATACTTTGCAAGTGCATGTCAACTTACACTAACCCTAACCCCAACCTAACAGTCTACTTATAATCTAATGAGAATTAGTTGGCATGTAGTTGCAATGTGATGTAAATTCAACAAACGGACCATCAAAATAAATTGTGACCATTATTTAAAGTGTTACCTAAAATTCATGTTAGTTTTAGAGCAGTGAAACCACCCTTACAAAAATTAACCATTGTTTTTTTGCATCGTATTGTTTTTCTACACTAACCATAGCATGGTATTAGTAGTAACATTGTGGTAAGGCTGTACAAATGGTAATAAGAAAACATGGTTACTATACTTTTACTATAAAAAAACATGCTTTATTTTTATGAAAAGTAGGTTCACTTTTCACTCAGTGTCTTTATGCACAATATACAAAAATTGCTCTAAAAACGTACAGTATTACAAGCATTATTGACAGTATTACTGTCAATTATACTGTAAAATATACAAGTGCACTGTAAATGAACAATTACAATTGTACTGTAGTTTTAAAGCATAATTGTTATTATTGATTTATAGTGTGCTTGTAGATTTTACAGTATTACTGACAACCAAAATTTACAGCAATTCAGTGTAGAAATATAAATAAATCACATTTGCTCAGCTAATGTTGCCAAAAGTAGCAGATTTAAAGTGTCCTGTTTATGCATGTACTGGGAATCATACTTAAGGCCCAATCCCAATTCTATTTTTGTACCCCTACCCCTTCCTCTTCCCTTTGGCCCTTGAAACAGAGTGTGAAGGGGAAGGGCTTCAAAATTTACCCCTAAGAAATGGGACACCACTACAACACCCACACACGTCATCATATGTCATCATGATCTCTTGCTTCATATGAGATCGATGATTGAGACTGCTGTAGTTATTCCAGTTGGGTTATTTTTTGGTATTTATCTTCAGGAAATCACTAAAGGCATATGTCATGTTATTATAACGATAATAATGTGGCAATAAGATCGTAACTGTACTGTGCATTTACACAGTGGCCATATTCATCTATGTAAACACACAGAAAACAACATTAACATTATAGCAGACACTGTAAAAAGCCCATTCCCAGTCACTAGACTTTTCTGACAGGGTATTCGAGTGTCATCGAGTGTCAGAATGTTGTGGGACTGCTATACAGGAGCTATTATTATGGATTATAGATAGCGAAATTTAGCGTTTTTTATTTTAGTGTTTTTTTTTAAGCATGACTGTAAAACATGAATGCAGTTATGAATGTATTAAAACATATGGTTGTTTGGTGTAAAAATTCATAATAATGACAAAAAATACTAATCTGTGCATCTTCCGTGTGCAGCCATGCTGCCGTTGTAAATGTTGTATTTTGGGAAATTTTCTTACACCTTGGTTTTAAGTGTGGTCCTGAAAAATCTCCATTTCGAGGGGTATCTAGTCCTTCCCCTTAGCCCTTTTCCTTTAAGCTAAAAATAACGGGGACAAGATAATTGGGAACTAGGTAAGGGGAAGGGCTAAGGGGTAGAATTGCGATTGGGCCTTAATGCCATTTTTGAAATGAAAAATATTTTAGGCAGTAGGCCTTCCTCAAGAAAGAGTTGGAATTTTCTCATCATAATTTGAGAATGATGTACAGAACACTCTGACCTTAGAAAAGAAGTAACATGATCAATATTTAAAAATTCTGTGGATGTTTATCAACAGTATCATTTATCACTCCAATGACAAGTTTCTGGCCAGCATTAATGACACATTTGTGTGTGTGTGTTTGTGTGTAGCCCGACCAGGAGAGGATCTGAGGGTGGAGAGATGTGTGAAAGACCCTCGTTCTCTCAGTCTGCCCATCATGAGGTCCTCCAGCAGCACACACAGCTCCTCTACTGACCGAGCGGAGCATGGCTCTTTGGGACGCCGAGAGGCAGCAGACCTGCTAGTTGGCCTGGTAGGTCATGCTGCCTACATACAGAAGAATGGGGTTAGTTGTCACAATTATTTATTTATTTATGATTTTTTTTTTTTTTTGCTGCTTCATTAATTTTTTTGGTTTCTTTCACTAATCAGATTGAATTGAAAAGGTACTATGGTGATACATAAATATTTTTGTTGAAGTAAATGCTGATGGCACACAAATTCACTCATACTTTGACTTTTTTATTTTAAAACATTACAATTAATATAACATTTTATACTTACTGTATTAATTACTATTATATTATTCATTCATTCATTTTCTTGTCGGCTTAGTCCCTTTATTAATCCGGGGTCGCCACAGCGGAATGAACCGCCAATTTATCCAGCATGATTTTACGCAGCGGATGCCCTTCCAGCCGCAGCCCATCTCTGGGAAACATCCACACACAGTCATTAATTCATTCACACTCATACACTACGGACAATTTAGCTTACCCAATTCACCTGTACCGCATGTCTTTGGACTGTGGGGGAAACCGGAGCACCCGGAGGAAACCCACGCGAATGCAGGGAGAACATGCAAACTCCACACAGAAACGCCAACTGACCCAGCCCAGCCGAGGTTCGAACATGCGACCCAGCGACGTTCTTGCTGTGAGGCGACAGCACTACCTACTGCGCCACTGCGTCGCCATATTATTATATTATATTATATTATATTATATTATATTATATTATATTATATTATATTATATTATATTATATTATATTATATTATATACAACATTTAGTGAATTAAATGTTTTTATATTGCTTTTAAACGTTTGTTTTTTCACAAGGCTAGCTGTAAAAACACTGTGTGAGCAAAAATACATAAAAACAACAGTCCTGTGCAATATTAATACTGTTTCAATTAAAAATTCCTATTTTAATATCTTTTAAAATGTAATTTATCCCTACTGAATTTTCAGTTATTATTCTAGGCTTCAATGTCACATAATCCTTCAAAAATCATTTGAATTTGATGATTTATTATTATTATTATTAATATTATTATTATCAATTCTGAAAACAGTTGACTTGCTTTAAAAGTCTATTAGTTCACTTTTGATCAATGTAATGTCTCCTTGCTTAATAAAAAATATTAGCTTAATAACACAAAAATACTTGACCATAGTAAAAAGTGTGACTGCTGGCCCCGGTCTCTAATTTGATCTCTCTTTGTGAATAGTTCGTGTTAGCATTCTATCACATCCAAGTACTTTTCCTTCTTTTTTACTGTGCAGTTTAGTCAGAGTAAATGACTTCTATCATTTAAAGCATAGCATTCCACCTACTGTGCAAACATGTTTGTGACATATGATCACAGTAAATGCTGTTTTAGTGCAGTCTTACTGCCATCCACATAAATGACTGAATCACTGTTTCGTGACAATGTTGTATTGTCACTCTTTCCTTATTCCTGGTAGAGCTCTGAATTAGAGAACACAAGATTTGGAAACAGTCCGGCCCTTTTTAAGGATCATTTCAGTGACACGCTCGGGGTTGAGTTTGTTTAAATACAGGGATGTGTCTAGGAAATCCTGATTGCACTGCCAAAAGACTTGACTTTTACACAAGCAGCATGTGCCAGCCTGAGAATTCAAGCTCAATATTAAACAAAGAAACCTTCCCATTAAAGTAAACACACTTTCTTTTAATGTAGCATGATTTAGTGCTATGAAATTACCATCAGTTTTTTAGGCCTGTGTTCAGCCATCTTCGGTTCCCATGGAGAATTTGCATATGGTATTAAACAGGAGCAAAGTTCAAAGCTCATGAGATTGTATTTCCTTATGACTGCCCGAAAACTCTTTCTGCTTAGTCAGGAGTTCAGTGGAGAACAAGGTTAACTGATTTCACCCAGGATTTTCCCGATGGAAAATCTGGTTTAATATGTTGGAAAGTTTAGCTTTTTTCGTAAACAACCTTGTTGTTTGATTTGTCACAGGAGAGACACAACAAATGATACTCTCTGTAAAGAGAATGTGTCCTGTTTTATTTGATCTGAGCAAAAATATTATAACTATCATATATTTTGACCATTATTTACAGAAGATTCCAACAAATATAATTCAATTCATCAGTAGTTTATTATTCAAAAACTCTTTTTAGCCATGTTTAGAACAAGATTCATTTGATTCATATTAAACACTTTATTTATAACAGTCTAATATACAGTTGAAGTCAGAATTACAGGGAGTGCAGAATTATTAGGCAAATGAGTATTTTGACCACATCATCCTCTTTTATGCATGTTGTCTTACTCCAAGCTGTATAGGCTCGAAAGCCTACTACCAATTAAGCATATTAGGTGATGTGCATCTCTGTAATGAGAAGGGGTGTGGTCTAATGACATCAACACCCTATATCAGGTGTGCATAATTATTAGGCAACTTCCTTTCCTTTGGCAAAATGGGTCAAAAGAAGGACTTGACAGGCTCCGAAAAGTCAAAAATAGTGAGATATCTTGCAGAGGGATGCAGCACTCTTAAAATTGCCAAGCTTCTGAAGCGTGATCATCGAACAATCAAGCGCTTCATTCAAATAGTCAACAGGGTCGCAAGAAGCGTGTGGAAAAACCAAACCAAAACCAAGGCGCAAAATAACTGCCCATGAACTGAGAAAAGTCAAGCGTGCAGCTGCCAAGATGCCACTTGCCACCAGTTTTGCCATATTTCAGAGCTGCAACATCACTGGAGTGCCCAAAAGCACAAGGTGTGCAATACTCAGAGACATGGCCAAGGTAAGAAAGGCTGAAAAACGACCACCACTGAACAAGACATACAAGCTGAAATGTCAAGACTGGGCCAAGAAATATCTCAAGACTGATTTTTCTAAGGTTTTATGGACTGATGAAATGAGAGTGAGTCTTGGTGGGCCTGAGGCTGGATCGGTAAAGGGCAGAGAGCTCCAGTCAGACTCAGACGCCAGCAAGGTGGAGGTGGAGTACTGGTTTGGGCTGGTATCATCAAAGATGAGCTTGTGGGGCCTTTTCGGATAGAGTCAAGCTCAACTCCCAGTCCTACTGCCAGTTTCTGGAAGACACCTTCAAGCAGTGGTACAGGAAGAAGTCTGCATCCTTCAAGAAAAACATGATTTTCATGCAGGACAATGCTCCATCACACGCGTCCAAGTACTCCACAGCATGGCTGGCAAGAAACGGTCTAAAAGAAGAAAAACTAATGACATGGCGTCCTTGTTCATCTGATCTGAACCCCATAGAGAACCTGTGGTCCATCATCAAATGTGAGATTTACAAGGAGGGAAAACAGTACACCTCTCTGAATAGTGTCTGGGAGGCTGTGGTTGCTGCTGCATGCAATGTTGATGGTGAACAGATCAAAACACTGACAGAATCCATGGATGGCAGGCTTTTGAGTGTCCTTGCAAAGAAAGGTGGCTATATTGGTCACTGATTTGTTTTTGTTTTGTTTTTGAATGTCAGAAATGTATATTTGTGAATGTTGAGATGTTATATTGGTTTCATTGGTGAAAATAAATAATTGAAATGGGTATATATTTGTTTTTTGTTAAGTTGATTAATAATTATGCACAGTAATCGTCACCTGCACACACAGATATCCTCCTAAAATCGCTAAAACTAAAAACAAACTAAAAACTACTTCCAAAAATATTCAGCTTTGATATTAATGAGTTTTTTGGGTTCATTGAGAACATGGTTGTTGTTCAATAATAAAATTAATCCTCAAAAATACTACTTGCCTAATTATTCTGCACTCCCTGTATTAGCCCCCCTTTGAGTTTTATTTTCTTTTTTTAAATATTTACCAAATGATGTTTAACAGAGCAAGAAAATTTTCACAGTATGTCTGATAATATTTTTTCTTCTGGGGAAAGTCTTATTTGTTTTAATTCGGCTAGAATAAAAGCAGTTTTGAAATTTTTAAAACCATTTTAAGGGCAAAATTATTAGCCCCTTTAAGCTAATTTTTTGGATAGTCTACAGAACAAACCATCGTTATACAATAACTTGCCTAATTACCCTATTGTGCCTAGTTAACCCAATTAATCTAGTTAAGCTTTTAAATGTCACTTTAAGCTGTATAGAAGTGTCTTGAAAAATATCTAGTCAAATATTATTTACTGTCATCATGACAAAGATAACATAAATCCATTATTAGAAATTAGTTATTAAAACTATTATGTTTAGAAATGTGTTGAAAAAATATATATTTTTATTTATATATATTTTGTATAATTGATACTTGATGCTGTACTTTGTTTTTGTTTTTTGTTTTTCTGATAACTTCTATTCATTGGATACCCAAGTTTAAAGAGACCACAGGGGTGGGAGAAGCTGGGGGTCTAGGTCAGAATAGTACATCATTTGACCTTTACATAAATGTTTTTGTTGTAGTGAATGTTGATGGCACATAATTTCACTCATACTTTGACATTTTATTTTTGATTAAAAACATTAAATTAATATTATATTATCTATAAATAGTTTCACTTTTGAATTACTTATTATATTATATTATGTTATATTATATTATTTTATATTATATTATTTTTTATTATATAATTTTTTTTATATTATATTATATTATAACTTTTATATATGTAATGTGATGCGGACACTATAATATAATATAATATAATATAATATAATATAATATAATATAATATAATATAATATAATATAATATAATATAATATAATATAATATAAAACTTTAATACTTCTTGTAAATATAACACTACAATAATGTTTTTGTACTACAAACTACTTTGACTGTACTGTGTTAGGAGTTCAGATGTGTGCTGTCGTTGTGGGCTTATATAACTAGCCATAAAAGTGACTGTCAAGCCACAGAAGAAATGATAAGATAGTGGCCTACAGCCTGTTAGTGCCATCTGGAAAGGCAGCGGTGTGTGTGTGTCTCAGCTAAAGACGGCACGAAGTGGAACCGAGTAGCCAAGAAGAGTGGCGGGAGGTTTCGCTCCACCTCCAATCAGCACTAGCATCAAAGTCAAAGGTCAGATCACAAGATTAACACACACGCTGGAACACCGAGAGTGAAAAGAAGAACAAAGTCTGTTCTCGTTCTGAAAGACTTTTGAGGTGGATTCGAAATACGGACATTGCTGACTGATTTCAACATGACTCAAAACTACAGTAAATTTGACAAGGATTAAATCTTTTGTTTTGGATCTGCTGGAAGCGTTTCATCCGTCTCGTATAGAACAGAAACCTGTGTGATT
The DNA here is from genome assembly GCA_903798195.1 of Danio kyathit. NCBI lineage: Eukaryota > Metazoa > Chordata > Actinopteri > Cypriniformes > Danionidae > Danio > Danio kyathit. The sequence continues at coordinate 28,132,351 of LR812529.1, read as the reverse complement.
CTGGAAATGCTGAATTTTCGTCAGAAGACGTGGAATGTGCCCAGCATATCATCATTGCCAGAGGTGCCGGGTGGACTGCTGATCCACTACAGTCCTCTGAATGAGCCTCCGAGGGTTCATGCCTACTACAGGCCTCACAGGGCTGGGCTGGTGGCTGCCCGCGTGCAGCACTTTGAATCTGGAGACACACCACCTCCAAGTCCCTTGCCTGAGGCCACACCGAGCTCTCCTAACAGCCCTGCAGAGACACTCAAAGATACAAAACAAGGGGTCAAGGTAATGACACAAATATGCAGGTTTAATATCAGTCTCAAGTTCAAGCTTGAAAAATTGTGATGTATTTTCACAGCTAAAATTGTTATATTAGATGAAATGTAAATTAGATTTATTATATTATATTATATTATATTATTATATTATATTATATTATATTATATTATATTATATTATATTATATTATATTATATTATATTATATTATAATGCTCTCTAGACTACTAATAAAATAAATTTTTGTTACAGTGAAAATGGTCTGTTGTCTTTTTTAAATAAAATAGAATAGAATGCAATGTTTTTATGACTATGACATATACCATATTCATAGTGTAAATTAAACATCATTAGGTCATTATCTATCACTGGAAACAGAAAATATATATATTTTAGAATGACAAAAAATGTACATTTAAGTTTAATTATTATATTATATTTATATTTTATATTATATTAATATTTTTATATTCATTCATCCATTCATTCATTTTCTTTTCGGCTTAGTCCCTTTATTAATCTGGACATGCGGCATACGTGAATGGATGTTTCTCAGTGATGGGTTGCAGCTGGAAGGGCATCCGCTGCATAAAACATATGCTGGATAAGTTGGCGGTTTATTCCGCTGTGGCGACCCCTTATTAATAAAGGGACTAAGCCGAAAAGAAAATGAATGAATGAATAATATAATATAATATAATATAATATAATATAATATAATATAATATAATATAATATAATATAATATAATATAATATAATATAATATAATATAATATTGTGATAATAATAATATAATATAATGTTTTGATTAACACATTTTTATTTATCGCTAAAATTACTGTTTTAGTTTTTGTAAATAGTATAAAATATAGCATTTTTATTTTGTAATTTATACATCCTTAGGTCATTATCTTTCACTGGAAACCGAAACTTCAACTATCTCCTGTTATCATTATACAGTATCATATGATTGCAGGCACATTGCTGAGGAAATCTGGGTAAATGTGTAACCATCAGTATGTACAGAAGCACCTGGAAAGTTTAAAGCATTTGCTGGCCTAAGTGTTTCTTTATTTCTGTATTTAATGTGCCTCATCTTCGCCATGTCTAGCTTATTTATTCAAGATGGGAACATAGTGGACAATCTCCAAGCAAAGTCACATGAGTAAAGAGTGCAAGCTAAAATGTTACACGTTGAGCTATCTTTAATTAAACAAAACCTGAAAATATATGAAGTGCAAAATATAATATAAATGGCACAGCAGATTACTGCAATAATTCCTGACAGGATGACAGAGAGCTCTCATCTTGCATTCCTCACCTGATCTCAGGGTTTGTTTTGGACAGTACAGAGAGAGATCCTCTGCAAAATGCAAATTAGGGCATTATGCAAATTAAGCAAACACATCATTAGTCACAGTCCCTTAAGTTACCTTAGAATCTGTCAGAAAGAGAAGAATTGTGTGCTGTGCCTCAGAAGACAGGACCCCAAAATGTGTTTATATTCACTGCACATTTGAACATTAATCGAATCACTAGTTCAAACATCATCCGTGGTTTTCTTGTTTCAATTTGTTTTGCTCGTTTAAGGATTTGTATGTTATACGTTATGTATTTGAATGAGTTTTATCCTACCTTAAAGAGATAAATAAGCAATAAATAAATAAATGAACATTTTTTAACTGAGAAATCATGTTTTTATGTCTATACATTAAGTCAGTTGTGCCCAAAACAACACTAAACCTAGTTGACTTCAATTAAATGGACAGTAAATATACATTGCAAACCTTTTTTCTTCTTTTTTTCCAATAACAATTTAAATTGCCATTGTTGCACTCTTTGATCATTCTGACATAACATGGGCTCAGCTTAGTTGTTCTTACCAAAAAGATTGAGAAAATATATTTTGTCTTTAAACGATATTAAAAGTATATATTTATATACATCCAACTTTACATGGATACATACAGTGCACTGCCATAAACTATATAGCAAACTCCATGTGACTGTTTATAGTGTCACAAATATAAAGATATAAGACTGGAGTTATATGTTCTGTTCACACCTTGTCAATATTGCTGTAATTTCAAGAATATGCCAACACAGTATGTTCTACTCTAAAATTGTTATGCTCCCTGACTCAGAATTATATGTTTCTATGGACATACAGTACTATAAAAATTTGGTCATATAAATATCTGCACACCTACGAAACTGACCACTTTATTAGATAATCCAATGCACATTCAGCTGACCATTAGCTCAAATATCTGATCAGGCAATCATGTGGCAGCAATTTGATGCATTTTGGCACGTACACTTCAGTCAAAATAATCAAATCACGCATCAGAATGGGGAAGAAAGATGCTTTATGTGAGTTTGAACATAGCATATATGTTGATGCCTGATATGCTTGTATGAGTATTTCAGAAACTGTTGATCTACTGGGATTTTCAAGCGCAACCATTTCTATGGTTTACAGAGAATAATAAAAAAAGTAAAGGCCCATTCACTTTAAGGACGATAACTATAAATATAATATAACAATAACTTAAAAAAAGGCAACACAAAGATGACAAAACTAGCAATCAAATGTTTTTATACTTCAGTTTGCTAGGCTGGGTTGCATAGTTTCTATGTAAATTTTTGTCATTCCCTCACATGGTATATCCAGTTGTTTTCAAGTCATTATCTTGAAATAATCTTTGAAAATAGAGCTTAACATTAAGCAGTGTTCTTCAGTGTTGTCTGTAGCTTTAAATTGTGTGAGCCTTTTATATTTCAATGGACTCTGGTTGGATTTCGGTGTTTTGTTGTTTATTAGCTGTGAAAAAAAATTGGTCTGAGGGTAATTCCAACAATATCGTTTCTCTACATTTTTATCATTATAGCTGTGGTCTGAATTCTGATGTTCTTTTATATTCTGAACAATTATAAGAATGATGGCATTATCGTTATCTTTAAATTTATTGTGTTTGATGCGAGCCCTCTTTAGCGGCAATTCTGTGGGTCCAAAATGCCTTGGTTTGACCTAAAAGAAACCCAACATTACTTCGAATAACTATCATTACAATCAAGATCTCCAAAAGAACATCTCCGAATGTGCAACATGTCAAACCTTGAAGAAGGTGAGCTACAGCAACAAAAACCACACCACTCACTAGAAGATTAATCTGATGAGTCTCGATTTCTGCTGCGAAATTTACATGCTACTGTCATAATTTGGAGTGAACAAATGAAGGCATGTTTTCATCCTCTCTTGTAGTAACAGATCAGGCTGCTGGGGGTGTAATGGCGCGAGGGAGATTTTCGCGCACACTTTGGGCCTTTAAGTACCAGCTCAGCATCAATTTACATCATAATCTACCTGACTATTGTTGCTGCCCATGTCATTCCTTTACAACCACAGTGCTGATTTCCTGCACTGACATGTTTCATCTTCAGCAACATTCGTTTTCACCGTCACCATCCACAGCAGATGTTGCAGTAAACACTGATTTGCAGTCAGCTCACGGCAGTGTTGATCTGCAAGTGAGCGGCTGCGAGGATCAGTTATTTGAGGTGGCTGAGGTAGCAGAGGCAGCTCCTCCTCCTCCTCGGCTCCGCTTCCCTCTCTTCCTGCTCACACAATAGGAGGGCAGGATTCAGCAGTTACTATGACAGCCGTCCAGCCCTCCTCAGCAATGCAGCGTCTGCCGTTCAGTCCCCGCAGCCTCCTTCAGGTTCACTCACATGCATGGAGAAGCGGATCTGCATGCACTAGTGCTCTGACATCCATGTAGCTTTGATTCACTTCGCTTCATTCCGGGATCAGCATGGGCCTGGATCTTTTTTGATGCCGTGCAATGCTGTGGACTGCTTTGGAAATGCCTCTGACATCTACGGTGAGCTTATTACTGCTTGTCTTCAGTCTTTGACAGCTTGGCTTTGGTTCTTATAAACCATCTGTAATCAAATATGAGTCTTCAAAGAGCGCCAGGGAACTGCCGGGAATATATTGCCTGCGGTGCATGCATTTCTTTCCACGTCTCTTAATAAATATAATGGCTTCATCAAGCATATTGGCTTGTTTTTATTAGCGGATGGGGCAGAATTTTGTGTTTTTGGCACCGCTGAGAGTATACTTGGGCTTCTTTTGATAACTCTCATCACATGGTGTCTGGGTGCAGTGTTGACTTTGTGTAAACCAGCCAAAGAAATGAGTCAAACAGGTTCTTCAGATGAACACAAGACCAAGACAATGTCAGCTTGTCATCTTTGAAGGATGACTTTAATTAGTTTTCTGCGAGCAGGATGGCCTGTCAATTGCAGTTAGCAGCTTTGCAGGAATCGCAAATGTGGTGAGTGACGGCAAAATGCTGAGAAACATATTGAGTCGATCTAGGAATGTTTATCGATCTGGAGAAGCAACCAATTGGCTTTTGTCTTCATCATTTTTCAAGGCAGAACATTCTGTCTGTTCAGAAACGTTGGTTGGCTTCATCCCAGTGCCTGGAGATCTTCAAGATCTTTGATGAAACCCCAAAAAATGCCAGGTTTGTTTTTAACCCATTGTAATTGCATTTTCCATTCAAAAGAAAGGCATCATCAGAACACAATGTCCAAGTAATGAGTCTCCCGGGACATTAAGTGGCTTTCCCCACTACACTCATGCATTCTTCATCTCTTTCCATTGTCGTGAACAAGGGAAAAGCCTTTCCCCTGTTTTCCGAGACATGCCTTGCCTCTTTTCCTGTTGTTGCCGAAGGGTTCCTCTCGCTCAACCGGGTCACGGGGTTCGCTAATTCTTGTCAGTCAAGTCTCTAATGTTTTAACCTTTTGGTGCGGAGAATGTTGGCAAAACCCAACTGGCCTTTTCACCTGTTGACAGCTGAATGTGCTCCCTAAGGTCAGCAGAGCATTTTTTTTTTTTTTTTTTTTGTAAATATTTTACGCGCGTGTGGTGTCCCATCCTCAGGTGAAAGATGTCCCTGAGATGCTCTGAGTACAGGCCTGTCTTTGTTTATGGATAAATGTCCTGAGTGTTTTGTTTCACGCTTCCTTACCTGTTAGAGCCGAGCTGCATCTGGCACTTAAAATTCCACAGTTTAGGCTGATGACTGCACTAAATGTGGCTGCTTTGACCGACTGTCAAGTTGAAAATTGATGTCACATTATTGTTTTTTTTTCAGTTTGTCTGTAGTTTGTTTGCTGCTCCAAAATTTGGTCATTTTATTAGGATTATTTTCCTTGCATCTACAGGCCAACTAATTCTCAATAGATTATAAGTCGACTGTTAGGTTGGGGTTAGAGTTAGTGTAAATTGACATGGACTTGCAAAGTTTCTTATAGTCAGTTAAATGTCTGTTGAAGGAGCAGTATTAACAGATTTTGAGCAGACAGTCTACTAATACTCAAATGGACCATCAAAATAAAGTGTTATCCAAGAAGGTTGCTGGTTCGAATCCCGACTGGGCCAGTTCTGTGTGGAGTTCACATGTTCTCCCCCATGTTGGCAGTCCGAAAACATGCGGTTTAGGTAAATTGAATAAACTAAATTGGCCGTAGTGTAGGAGTGTGTGTGTAAATGAGTGTGTTTGGGTGTTTCCTAGTACTGGGTTGCAGCTGGAAGGGCATCCGCTGTGTAAAACATGTGCTGGATAAGTTGACGGTTCATTCTGCTATGGCAACCCCTGATTAATAAAGGGACTGAGCAAAATAAAAATGAATGAATTTCTTAATAATAAGAAATAACATAATAATAATAATAACTCTAATATTAATAATAATTATTAATATTATAATTATCAATTTACATGTTGTTATTATTTAAATTGTCATTAAAAGTGTTTAATAATAAAAAAAAATATATATATTGATACAATACACCACACATTTACTCTTGTTTTTTTTTTTTTTTTTGTCTATTGCGTGTTCTCTAAATCTTACAGTTGACGATACATAATATTTTACTAGTTATTTTGCAGTATATTAATCTTTAAACGTGCAATTTAAAGGTGATTTACCTATAGGAAAGTCTGGTTAATTAGCCAAGTCATTGTTCTGTAGCCATTGGAGAGGAAAAAATAGTCAAGGGGGCAGATAATATTGACATTAAAATTATTTAAGTTTTTATTCCAGCCAAACTAAAGAAATGAGACTTTCTCTAGAAGAAACAAATATTAAAGGAACTACTTTGAACTTGTCCTTGTTCTGTCCAACATCCCTTGGAAAATATTAGAAAAAGGAATTAAAATTTCACAGGAGGGTCAATAATTTTGCTTTCAACTGTATGTGGGGTCCAGGATAACCCCCACCCTCCTCCTTCACAGTACAAACACTGCTCTCTTGTTTACTTTTCCTTCACCTCATCACCTCTCCCTCTCACTGTCTGTCTATAACAGGGTCAAACGCGTCGGCGAAAGAACATGCCGGAGTTTCTGGGTGACTCCAGCATTGCAAACCAAGACTCCCTGTCCCAGCTTAGTGGATCTCTTCCAGGATCTATAACAGGTCCCGACCGATGGAGGAACCGCGCCGCCAGCCGATTCAGCGGCCTTTTCAGCTCCAACTCAGGAAACGGCTCTCTAGGGAAGGTCAGCATCCAAGCGTTGTTTTACAGCAGCAAGCCACTTTCTTATTTGCAAAACAAACACTTAGATATTCCTGGCAAGGTCTCTGCATTTCACACTTGAGTGCATAGGTAAAGGAAGAAATATCAATTTGTCAAAGTATTGCTCCACTTAAGGTGGAGCAGTGCAATTTTTGTGTGTTTATTCAGTGTAATAAAAAAAAAAAAAAACATCCAACATATACTTTTAAGTGTTTCTGATTTGTACTTTATTAGTAGATTTCAAGTACAATATATCATTTAAAAGTCCCGTGATATTAAATAAATTTTTTAAATGTTAGTATTAGTATTGTTAGTTTTTAGGATATCTATAAGCTAGTGTGTTCTAAAACAGTGACACAATCCTTGTTTAGAAACTGATATAAACATGTAAAGCTTGTAGTTTGTCACTTCCACCTAAATGGATCAACAGTTTTATTCACGTCAACTCACACTACAGTTTCTCATCAAATCACAACCAATTAAATGCTCTCTATTATCTGACATGCCCAGCCCCCTTCAAGATGATTGTCATTTGCTTTTTTATTTGATGCACTTGAGCTCAACCCCTATCACTGGCAGAGCCGTGATAAAACAAAACGCCATTGGCTGTTTATAAAAAGGGGGAGGAGCTACTCTGTCCCACCCACTCATCGTGTTTCGGTTGAGATTATGTCAAACATCAAATAAAAGTGCATATTTCAAAGCACTTTAAGACCACTTTCTCAAGATGGGTTTCTTCTCCTATCATAAATATCCACATCAGCAGCTTTTACACCAGACTTCACTGTTTTATCTGTATTCTAAATGTGTTCACATTGGAATTTGTCAACTCTATCTCACAGCTATTTAGTGGCTAATTTGTGTGATCTCATTTGGACAATTTAATATGATTTGCTCATCCCCCAGTGACGGTTGGGTTTAGGGGTGGGGTTTGGTGCCACTCCTTCTTTTAAAAATTGTACCTATTCATCTGAACTTGTGTGAATTTGTAAAAAATAGTCGCTAAATTGAAAAAAGTAAAATAGTTATGCATTCTTAGTCAGTCTGGGTTTGTTCATATAATATGCCTGATTGTATACAGCATTTAATTCTACAAAAAAAAAAATATATATAATATATATAATATATATATATATATATATATATATATATATATATATATATATATATATATATATATATATATATAATATATTATAGGTGGGCATTAGATTAATTTTTCTAATCTAGATTAATCTAGATTAATTTCGAAATTAATCTAGATTAATCTAGATTAAAATGCTCATTTGAATTCTGCCGAAGGCATTCAAAATATGTGGTTCCCCAAATAATAAGTCTTTGGAGAACGGTGTTTCTCAAGCCAGGTGGCGCATTAGACAAGGGCTCATCTCCTGTTTCAAAAAATGCATCAAACTGCTTGAGAAAATGTTCTACTATGATAATTGGTTGATGAAAATAAATAATGTTCAATAAGATGTACTTGTGTTACTGTTTATTCAGTTAAACATCAATGTTGAACTGTAGGCCCACATAAGCTCCAAAACAGCGATTTTTATTTTTTTTTTATTTATTACCTGAATCCATCTAAAGTCATAACTGAACTAAACAGAAATGGAATTAAGATGTGGAGTATGCAGATATAGTTGGCCATTATTGAAGTAAACACGGCGGTCTTAGGACCTTTCGCCATATTTTCCGACAAGATACACACGCGGCTGTCAGTAAAGGACTGCACACACACACATACACACACATCGCGAAATGCGGAAGTTTTTTTCTTACCATTTGGCATGCGTTATTAAATTCCATAACATTCTCTCCGTATTTGCGTCTAATACCCCACTTTGTCACGAAGGAATGAATGAAATATCCGTGAGTTAAAATGAAACTGCCGACCTGCAGTTAGAGTCAGGCAGCCTGCTGATTTGATTCAGAAGGGCAGACGGCTCACCGGTCAGGTATCCATCCGCGCTAATAGGTGAAAGTTATCACAGCTTGGGTAAAATAGACCCAGCTCCCAACCTAACTTTGAGAATAGATTAACGGCGATATTTTTTATCGCGCGATAAGAATCTCGAATTAACGCAGCACGTTAACGCCGATAACGGCCCAGCACTAATATATATATATATATACTGTGTATATACACTGTGTATATATACCTGTGGTGTGGTGTGTGGTGTGTGTGTATATATATATGTATATATATATATATATATATATATATATATATATATATATATATATATATATATATATATATATATATATATATATATATATATATATATATATATATATATATATGAATGGCTTTTATAGCGAGGTTAAGATATTTCCAAAATCCCCTCTGTAAAAACCCTTAATTCTAATGCCAAAAATAAAAATGAAATACGTTTTTCGAACTGACTTCATCTAATGTTCAGATTGTTTGTGCCTAGACATTTATGCACATTTCAGTGCTCAGCATATAAGAGTGCTCCCCTCACAAATATCTCTTTTAAATTATAATTTTCTATAGGATGCTTTAAAATATTATATCTGTGCATATTCTTTAGATTAGTCAGTACTGAAGCCAAATCTGGAGCTAATTTAAGAAAAAACTTAGCAGTAAGAGTCTAAAAATTAGTAACCCGAATGTATATGTTAGGGGAAAATATAAAAAAAATTTTGAAGAGCAAAAATCCAAGAAACAAAAAAATGAAATTTGTCAAAATTCTTTAGTTTGTAATTTTTTTGCAATATTTTGCATCAATTTAAATGCATTATCTTTCTGTTTCTAAAGATGTTCCATAACTAAATATTATTTTAATAAATATATATGTTTAATAAATCTGCTTTGTTTAAATGCACCAACACATGTTACCTTTATTCACTGAGAAATGGATAAAAATATTCATTTTCAAAATAAAAGTGTGCTTAATTATGCTGAGCACTTTATTCAATTAAATACAGTGGATTTAATGAGCATGTTTAAACATAACATTTTAAGAAATTACTTTTTAATTCAATTCTAATGTAAATACTCAACTGAGAAACAACTGTTATTGTTTTTACGCTATTCACCTATAGTGTCTAACTTTGGAATTAACCAACACCAAAAACAGGAAAATGTACAAGTAGACTTTTCCTACAAGTCTAGGCTCATTTTTTCCCTTACGTGCAGGGACTTTTGACGTGATTTAGTTATCATACTCTTGAGATTTACGTTGGTTTACACGCTCTGACTGACTCAAGAGTGTAAACTTGGGGTCAGAGCTCAGGTTGGGTCCTCTTCCTCTGCATGTGTCTCTTGTAAAAGTCACATAATAGTTTGACGTTGGTCCGGGTGTGGATAACAATGCCTGTTTAGGAATGACTACAGCTTATGAGATCATTAAAAGTGCCTTGAGATTGGCTGCGATGAATGAAAACAATACATTATAGTATTAATATATGTTGTGTGTGTATGAGTTTGTGTCTAAAATTAAACGTAACTCATGTGTGGTAAAACTCTAATTTTGAATATTGGTCAAGTTATTCTTGAGATGCACAGTGTATTGATACCATATCATTTATCAATTTATCAATTATTATTTGAATTAAACATTCAGTTTAATTGTTTAGCCATTTATTATATATTTAATATTATATGCTTTATTTAAATATAATAACAATGTTTAACAGGTTTAGCTACAGTATAACTATCGTTGATGTTTAATCTTTAATTCAAATGTAGTCACTTTCACTAAGTATGTCAACAAAATAAAATAAAAAAAACTTGAATTGCTTACATAATTTTCAATTAAATATGATAAATGTTAGATAATTTTGCTAATGTTTATTTGTTGACGTTTTTTTGTGGGTTATTAGTGATTTACAGCAGATTTGGTGGGCCAGTGCCTCTTATCTCGAATCAAATAATGTTTTACATTTTAGATTTTAACCAGAAATCATGAAAGTTCACTTGCTGCAATAAAGAATTATTATATTTTTTGCTTTTGCTAGTGTTTTATTTGTTAGCGCATTTAAAATAAACAGTATCTAATGTGAATTATATTTGATTTTCTCTCCACATTTCTCTTTTCAGGAGTGTGATCGTGTAGAGCAGCTGCAGAGTAAGTTATACTCTTACACCATGTTCGGATTACCCAAGATGCCTCCGCAGCTCTCGTTCCACAGAGACTCTTGGGAAGAGGAGCCCAATCTGGAGCTTGAGGAGAGCTGGAAGCAGCTTTTGGAGAATCCTGAGGTGAACACACTCTCCTATCCATCGCAGGACTATTTTTATATTTCATTAGGAGGTTATAATAACCCATAATAAATCATGAATCAACGTCATCTGACTTCATTATGCAATAAGCGGTCAGACTGATGGCTGTAATCAGTTATAAATGGTTTTATGGTCTTTCTGTTGTAGAAATTAATGTTTTATTGCTCTTGTCATGATTGGTTTTATAAGAGTAACTATTTCAGCTTTCAAGACGTAAAGTACTACTTATTTTTACACAGATGACCCTTCTGTTTTTTTATTACATATTATTATCACCATGAATGAGATAAAATTGTAAAATTAGGATGAAGAATATACCATATAAATAATGTTTGCAAATCACTTGTATGTATTATGTATACTATATATAGTTGAAGGCAACATTATTAGCCCTTCTGTGCAATTTTAATTATTTTTAAGTATTTTTCAATACAGCTTTTTCAACACATTCTTAAACAATAATTTGAACAACTAATTTCTAATAGCTGACTTTTTTCTTTGCCATGATGACAGTAAATAATATTTGGTAACACTTTATTTTGATGGTCCATTTGAGTATTAGTAGACTGTTTGCTTAATATCTGTTGATACTGACATTTAACAGTCCTTCAACAGACATTTAACTGACTATAAGAAACTTTGCAAGTACATGTCAACTTACACTAACCCTAACCCCAACCTCAACCCTAACCCCAACCTAACAGTCTACTCATAATCTAATGAGAATTAGTTGCAATGTAACTTAATTTCAACAAACGGACCATCAAAATAAAGTGTGACCTAATATTTTACTAGTTATTTTGCAAGCTACTAGTATTCAGTTTAAAGTGCAGTTTAAATGCTTAAATAGGTTTATCAGGTTAACTAGGTTAATTAAGCAAGTAAATACTGCTTTGTCTTTCATAAATATTGACCATAAAAAATAAGCCAATATTAGCCAAACTAAAAAATAAGACTTTCTCCAGAAGAAAAATATCATAGGAAATATTGTGAAAATGTCCTTGCTCTGTAAAAAATCACTTGGAAAACATTTCAATGAATAAAAATTTCTGAGGAGCGCCATTTAAAATAAATTTCCCTTCACTATATATTGTAGCTGGACATTAGTGTAGCTTGTCTTTAGCAGCCATTTGGATGCATTTGTCAACATGACCATTTACACCTATGCTATAAGTCCAATCAAATGTGTTTTTGAGTACCTCTGGAAGTGCTGGAAAGTGGGCAATCTTAACAGTCTAAAGCAAGGGTGTCCAAACTCGGTCCTGAAGGGCCGGTGTCCTGCATAGTTTAGCTCCAGCTTCCTTTAACACACCTGCCTGGAAGTTTCTAGTATACCTAAGCATGCTTGATTAGCTGGTTTAGGTGTGTTTAATTGGGGTTGGAAATAAAATATGCATGACGTTGGCCCTCCAGCACTGAATTTGGACACCCCTGGTCTAAAGTTTTAGACCTAAAGTTTTTACACCTCTATTTAGTCTAATTTCCTTGTCATTAGCAGATTTGGATGTAACTGGGTTTTGGGTGTTACTGTATTCTAATACATTTTGAGGAACGCTATAATGTAACGAATTACATTTTTAATTTGTGTAATTTGATTACAGTTACTAAAGTTGGAATTAATAAATGTAATTGTTTTACTTGCATTACAAATATAGTTTTAGTTTTAAATCACGTTTTCCGCTGCATCGTCAGTTAATAAGCTTGTGCTTTTAAAAGCTGCTGCTGTCAAGTGTGGTTGCTTCTTCAAGTGGAAATACAGACATTACTTTGATTTCAGTGAGCGTAAAAACAATTATATTGCTGTGACATGCACTCTATGTCCATTTTCTAAAGATCTTTCAACTGCTTTTAACTTGACCAGCAACTTGATCAAGCACTTGAACAGAAAGCATTCTATGATGAACTGACTAATCAGCTTCATGCTTTGTTTGGAATATACACATTTCGGTAGGCTAATTATCTCAGACAAACAAAGAACACCCAAACACTGCAGTGTTTTTGCATACTATGGATGTTAATGGTTACAGGTATGCAGTTTTCTTCTAAATGTCTTCTTTTGTGTCCAAAATAAATAAATAAATAAATAAAAGAAACAGATTTGGAACAAGTGAATGATGAGAGAATTTTTTTAATTTTTGGGTGAACTTTTTAAGTCTTTTAAATATCTCAAGCAGCTGTGATCAACCCATTGTAATGTTTCTTAGTGAATATTAAGTCACTGAAAGAGCTGCAGTTTGTTTAGTATTTTTATAGGTATATTTTATATGTTTTAGAAGTAACTTTAAAGTAATTAGTAAAATAATAAGATTACAATTTTCCAGTAGTAGTCAGTAATTTGTAATCTATTACTTTTTTAAACTTACCCAACACTGGTCATCAGTGAGAAAAAATGCATCTTAAAGGGATAGTTCACCCCAAAATAAAAATGTACTCACAGTTTACTCACCATCAGATGGTTCCTAACCAGTTTGAGTTTCTGTTGATCACAAAAGAAGATACAGTATGTTAAAGAATGTTGGAAACCCGTACCCATAACCAAACGGCTTTCAACATTCTTCAAAATATCTTCTTTTGTGCTCTACAGAAAAAAGCAACACAAACTAATTTGGAACAAATGAAGGAAGAGTATAGTATTTAATTTGGGGTGAACTATCCATTTTATAATAGGTGTAAACAGGGTAATATATTAGACTGTTGTTGTTGTTTTTTTCTTCTAGATTTTAACCAGACGCCAATGCCATCAGCAAGAAGCCATATGGGAACTCCTGCAGACCGAATCAGACTACATCAAGAAACTGCATGTTATTACTGATGTAAGACCCAAACAATATTTACATCCTAATATATCCTACACTGTCAAAAATTCTTGCTGCCTTCAATTTATTAGGTGAATCAAATAAACCTTTCTAGCCATGTTAACTTACATGACTCAAGCTGACTAACAATATTAAGTTAGACTTTGTAACTTAAAAATGTAGTTTAAACTTTAATATAAAAAACTAAAAAACTATTAATATAAGGTACAGCAACATAAAAATATTTGTTGTCTTGACTTTTTGCCATTACTATTTTTTACAATGTAATTCATAATTCAGCTGAAAGACGTGTTTTAAAAATGTACTGTCTCATCCAATGCACATTGACTGTAGCATTTCAGGAACTTTTACAGAATATGAACCTGTGGCAGTTTATATCAGAAGCATGGTATAAAGTCTGCATCTTTTCCTCTTCCACCAGCTGTTTCTGTGTGGCCTGCTGAACCTGCAGGAGAGCGGTTTACTAACTGAAGTCGAACCCACACGTCTCTTCAGTAACATTCAGGACATTGTGCAACTGCATTCATCCCTGTGGACGGAGGTCATGCTGCCGGCGCTGGAGGAAGAAGCCAGACAGAAAAGAACGATGCTCAACCCCACTGAACTACATCAGGGCTTCAGTACGGTGAGTGTTACTTTTATAATCATTTACTCACCCTCACGCCATTCCAACCTCACAAGACCTTCATTGGTCTTCTTAACACAAAGGACAATATTTTTAATCAAATGTGGGAGATTAGTGTCTTTCAGTTGAAATTCTGTTCACCCAAAAATGTTTGTTGGTTTTATTTGGAAGTCTTCCTCACAGAACATGCTCTTACAGTGTTGCCATGTCTTTTTATATAAGTTTTTTGTTCAGGCTTAGCTCATAAATCAAATCAAATCAAATTCATGGAGCTATTGAAGTCTACAGATGCAGGAGGGACTATTTTTTGTAATATTCAAGTATTCAAGTCAGTTTGCTTTAAAATTGTTTTTATTCACTAGCAAGATCTGGCAACACAGTTGAGTCAAGGCTTCTTATTACTTTTCGTGTTATTTCTTTCGTTGTCTGATTAATGAGTATATTAAAATATATCAGTAACAACTGACTGTTTGTTTGCTTTCATCAAAATCTATACTCAAGTAAAAGTACAAGTACTTGCGGAAATTTTTACTCAAGTAAAAGTAAAAGTAACTATCTTAAAAGTTACTCGAGTAAGAGTAAAAAAAGTATCTGATAAAAAAATGACTCAAGTAAATAGTTACAAGTTACTGTTCATTATATATATATGTCTAAATTATTCGCCCACCATGATGTTTAACAGAGCAAGGAATTTTTCACAGTGTTTCCCATAACTTGCCGAAATAACCTGGTTAAGTCTTTAAATGTCACTTTAAGCTGAATACTAGTATCTTGAAAAATATTATATCATTTTTATGTAAAAAAAAAATTATGTTTAAATGTCATATTTTTAATGGTTAACAGTGTGAATGACTTATTTGTGCAGGGCAGAGCTAGTCAGTTATTCCATTAAACAGCAGTTTCTTTAGTTATCCTATAGTTACTATTAATAAGGTTCAAATTGGGAGAATGTTGACAATTACCACTATGTGTTTTTTCAGGTTGGAGCTTCATGTTGCAATGTCAGTTCTATGTACACCGTGCATCACATTAACAAACTATTCTTGTTGACATCTTGGAGTGAAAACATAAACTGAACTTGAAGCCGCGAGTGACCTGGTCTGATAAACTCATTGCACAGACAGCATGAACGTCCTTCCACAGATGGCCATGGCGTGACCGCAGTATAAACTTGCACGTCTTCCTCGACTTTAGCCATCATTCCAACATAGGCGCATGCTAATCGAAAGCGGGAGACTCATTTCTATAGCAACCTCTCACGACACATCCTCTTCAATGCAGCGCCTCGCAATATTTGGGTTGTTGCTAGATCGGATATGGTTGTGGCCGGAAGTTAATGAGAATTATTTATATTATTTAATACATTTCCCATTTATTGTATTTTATTAACGTCTACCCCCACCGCACAGCAATGTAAAAAAAAAAAGTAGTTGTACCGAGTATTATTTATGTTATTTATTAAATTACCCAATAAATTGTATTTTTTAACGCCTACCCCCACGCCAACCCTAAACCCAACCGTCACAGTACTGTAAAAATATTAATTATTAATGTGTATATTAATATAAAATATTAATGTGCATATCGCACTTCCGGCTAGCCGTGTATCCGATCTAGACTTTATCCGATATTTGCAAACAAGTAATATGAATCACATTTATTATCATTTGACATTAACAGAGGAACGCCGCCAAAGTAGAGAAGTAAGAGTAATGATTTTTCTGTAATAATTTACTTGAGTAAAAGTACACATTTTTAAATGTACTCAAAAAGTACTCATTAGCCAACAATTTTACTCAAGTAAATGTAACGAAGTAAATGTAATTCGTTACTACCCACCTCTGGGTTTCATACACAGTGCATAGAATTTTTGTAATTGCGGTTGCCACTACCTGTCACTAAGTTTCAGCATTAACAGTTGAACCGACAACTGAATTTATAGTTGCCTTTGTTTGCATTTCACCATATTGACATTGATTATCTAACAATATCTATATTATTTAAATATGGGCAAAGAAGCCTCAAACCTGCTTGTTGGATGTGTGAGAACCAATGAGGTTCATTCCTGCATCTCACATGGCTTCTGTAAGAACCAATATGTGTCAAGCTGGAATGACTGAGCTTCTGTTTATGTTCGATGTTCAATGTTCATATGTGAATAAAGGCCTAAATGAAATCTATTCTACATATAAAATATCCGTTTCTCTTCATAAAACTTGAAATAAATAGCCTAATTCTTATAGATTTATTGTTTGATTTCTTTATGTAAGTTTAGAGTTTTGGCTGAAGAGAAATTGTTTAAAAATATGTGTATTGCATCTTTAATGTATATTTAATGGACATTAATGTACATTACTGAATCCTTAATGTGACATTTTCATATTTATTATTTATGATTTTTTTTTTCCTTTTATACAATTTCTGGATATCTATATTTGGTGGTTTTGTAGATTCATTGTGGAAAACCCTATGTACCATGCGCATCTATGTAAATTTGGAAACTACAATAAAAAATAAAATAAATACATAAATGTATATTTTATATAGCATTTATTATATATTTATGATCATTATAATTTCTATATTTATTTTTATATAAATATATTTATATTTGGCAGTTCTGCTGTGGCAACCTCTAATAAATATGGGACTTAGTAAAAAGAAAATAAATGAATGAATATTTATATTTATAAAACATTTTGGAATTACATTAGGTTTGGTAAATTATAAAAAGAATATTCATTTTTGCTAAATGATCAAAAGGTCAAAAGTGCCTCTGAATTTGTGAAACATCACTGATTTTTCTTTTTGTGTTTCTTTTTTCTAGTTTGGTTTCAGATTCAAGCCTTACATTCGTTACTGCATGGAAGAGGAGGGTTGTATGGAGTACATGCGCACTTTACTGAAAGACAACGAGCTCTTCAGAATATATGTTACTGTAAGTCATTATTACCCTCCGTATCTCAGTGCTCTTCAGCCAGACACGTTAACCTTTGATTGATAGTCTGGCGGCAAGAATAAAGGCACCTCTGTAGGTGTATTATATATGAGAGATATGAAAGATCTTCAGCATAATAACCTATATTGTAACTGCACTCTCATTATGACTCAATGATTCCCTGGTGATCTGCTCTGTATGTTTATGAATGAGACTTTCAATAAACTCTTCCATCCTGTAGTGGGCAGAAACTCATAAACAGTGCAACCGGCTGAAGCTGACAGACATGTTGGTGAAACCTCATCAAAGACTCACTAAATACCCGCTGCTGCTCAAAAGCGTGCTGAAAAAGACTGACGACCCGCCAACTCGAGAGGCCATTAACAAAATGGTAAGAGAGTAAATCTGGCAAAAATATTTGAAACGGAACATGTGTGTACATTATTTAGCAATATATAATTTATTTGAATTTTATTTACTATATTGTATTACACCAAAAACTGGGTTTTGGGGCTTTTAATCCATGCAAAATGGATTCAACAATAATATTAAGTTTTTTGGAGGCCATTTATTAGAATAATACAATAATGGGTCTGAAAAAAGACAATCCTAGGTATGTACACATTTATAAAGTTCAAATATTATATAAATAATATATAAACAAAAAACTAAATAAAAAAAATGTATATTAATTTTATTTAATTTTATTTAATTTTTAATTATTTTGTATTGAATTTGATATAATTTTTGGTTTAGTTTAGTTTGCTTTGTTTTGTTTTAGTTTTATTTAACTAAATTAATTTTAATTAACTAATTTAATTTTATTTAATTTTATTTTATGATCCTGGACCACAAAACATATATTTAAATTTTATGTTGCATAGGTATATATTTGGCAATAGCTAAAAATACATTATATTGGTCAAAATTTAATGATTTTTGGAAATGTCAAATACATTAGAATATTAAGTAAAGATCATGTTTTATAAAATATTTAGCAAATTTCCTACAGTGTAATTACTTTAACATTTTAATAAAAATCTGATTTTACTATTCAGATTTTATTAAAAGTTAAAGCACAAAACATTTTACACTGATGGCTGATTTTGTGGTCCAGAGTCACATGTTTGTTTTGTTTTGTTTGTTTTGTTTGTTTTGTTTGTTTTGTTTTGTTTTGTTGTTTGTTTTGTTTTGTTTTGTTTTGTTTTGTTTTGTTTTGTTTTGGTTTTGTTTTGTTTTGTTTTGGTTTGTTTTGGTTTGGTTTGGTTTGGTTATTTCTTCTGTTGTTTTGTTGTTCTGCTGCGTAAAACATATGCTGGATAAGTTGGCGGTTCATTCTGCTGTGTTGACCCCTGATGAAAAAAGAAATGAATTCAAATCAAATCACTTTTATTGTCACATCATCAGCAGCACGTGTGCTATGATGAGTGAAAAGCTTAGGTGCTGGCTCCAGACAGTGCAAAATACAGACAGTGTAAATACAACGACAGTGCAAAATACAGAGTGCAATATACAACAACATACTCACAAAAAAACAAGACAATGTAAAATTGGCAATGTTGACAGCGATGCGTACGATGGATAGGTGTACGCATAGTTGTAGGCAGTATTGTTTTAAGTATGGATTTGTTAAAGTGCAGTGCATGCTACATCTTGATGGTGTGCAGTGTGGGGTATGGAAGAGAATTATATATTTATTATATTATATATATTATATTATATTATATTATTTATTAATTATATTATATTATATTATATTATATAATTATATTAATTATATTATATTATATTATATTATATAATTATATTGCAGAATATTTAGGATGTAACACCATCCATTCTACCACCTCTCTATTCATACTCAACTGTTTATTCCGGGGTGCCCAAACTCGGTCCTGGAGGGCTGGTGTCCTGCAGATTTTAGCTTCAACCCCAGTTAAACACACCTGAACCAGTTAATCAAGCTCTATATGGGTATACTAGAAACGGCTATGCATGTGTGTTGAGGCAAGTTGGACACTGGCCCTCCAGGACCGAATTTGGACACCCCCGGTTATTCTCTGTAAGTTAAAACCCTATTGATAATATATAACCTTATAATAACTATTTGTGGTTAAACTTTGATTCAGATTATTATGCTGATGATATTCAGATTAAAATCAGTGTCAGTATTTTTCAGAATCGTATTTTTATTTGTCAGGTGGCTGCTGTCGAATGCTTCATTAACAGTGTGGACTCGCAGATGAGGCACAGGGAGGAAAAACGAAGCTGGCTGCCATTCGCTGGCCGTATAGAGGCGTATGAGGCTGTGGAGGGGCCAGTGAGAAGTCGAGAGGGTCAGACACCATGAGGATTTATTTGAGATCGTATACTCCATGACCTGCCTGATGTCTCTCTAATCATCCATTGTGTTGTGTGTTTGGTCCTCCAGATCCTCAAGGAATATAATAACTTTGACCTGACGGCTCCGGTGATGGGTGCACCTCCTGAAGAGACCCGGCAGCTGCTTCTAGAGGGAGCTCTGAAGATGAAGGAGGGCAAAGAGAGCAGGGTACAAGTCCTTCTTTTCATTTCTTAAAGGAGTCATGACATGTGAAATCAAAGTTACCTTGATCTTTTGACATATAAGAGGTCTTTGTTCTGTGAGCATCCTGCGAGTTTAGCTCTTACAACATTCTCCTTGTTATAAAAACAATAACATTTATTTAACCAAGCTGAAAAATGCCCTGGTTTGTCCAACAAGGTGGGATGTGATGTCATAGGGCTGCTCCATTTGCAAATGCACTGCCTTTGGAGCATAGGCCACGGCCACTTGAATTTAGGTGATTTGAATCATTGCTGCTGTCTGTCATATACAGATATGCATTTATTTTCTGGTGTTTTCCATTTGCTTTTGCTTTGGTTTAAACCGCTCAATTGTGTCTGTGTACAGACTTTGGGAGAATGTTTTGTTTCGTAGCTTTTGACTGCAGCTTTTTCTGTAATAGAGAGATTAGAAGAGAGCTTTGTTGAAAATATAAAGTAGTCACCAAAAACACTTACTACAATACAAACCACAATGCCTGTTTCCTATGCAGTTACATTAGACAATCAAAAAACTGTCGATTTTTAAGGAAACAGGTTTATGATGTACTACACCAGCTGTCTATTTGAAACCTACAGTATCTGAAACAATTCCCCCATCTCTCTCTCTCGCTCTCTCGTTTCTTATTTTTATTTTTGTGTTTTCTTTACAGAAGATAACAGGGTTAGAAATAGAAATAATGGTACCAAATGAATAAATGAATAACTTAAGGAATAACTGGACAAGTTATTAAATAAAAAAATGTGAATAAATAATTTTAGTTATTGCACTTTGTCAATTGATATGACTTTATCATGCTTATGAAGATATGAATTTAACATGCTTTAAATAATTAGGGCAAAATAAAATGTTTTAATACATTTCATTATGAAAGAATATTAATTATAGGTGGGCATAGATACATTTTTTAAAATCTAGATTAATCTCACTGTAATCTTGAAATTAATCTAGACTAAAAAGGCTCATTTGAATTCTGCCAAAGGCATTCAGAATATGTGTGCTACCCAAATAATGACTAAAAGTGAGTCTTTGAGAACGGGTTTCTCAAGCCAGGTGGCGCATTAGACCAGGGGCTCATCTCCGGTTTCCAAAGTGCATCACAAACTGCTTGAAAACTGTTCTACTATGATAATTGGTGATGAAAATAAATGATGTACAATAAGATGTACTGTTTATTCAGTTAAACATGAATTTTGAACTGTAGGCCTACATAAGCTCCAAACAGCGATTTTTTTTTGCATAATTAATCTGACTCTAGTCATAACTGAACTAAACAGAATGAAATTAAGACGTGGAGTATGCAGATATTAGTGGCATTATTGAAGTGAACACCGCAATCAAACTATTACCGTCATGCAGGACTTTTACCATATTTTCCGACAAGATCCACACACGCGCCTGTCAGTAAAGGACCACACGCGTGCACACACACACACACACACACACACACACACACGCGCACACACACACACATCGGAAATGCGGACGTTTTTTCTTTTCCATTCGGCGTTGTAAAACATTTTCATGATCAACTTAAAATTGTATACTAATATTATTGCTTATTTTTTACAACATTTGTCCTCTTATTTCTCATTTTTTTATTTACTTTTTGTATAGGCTGTGGAAAAGTTTGCTGCACATTCTGTGTGTGTGGTGTGTGTGTGTGTGTGTGTGTGTGTGTGTGTGTGTGTGTGTGTGTGTGGTGTGTGTGTTGTGTGTGTTATCTATACATATATATATTTATTTATGAGACCCGGAAGGGATGTGATGGTGGGGAAGAAATGGGTGGAAAAAAAAAATGGGTGAAGGACAAAAATAAATTGGTGAGAGAAAAAAAAACTGAGCGATAAAAAGATATATATATTTTTTTTAAGAGTTTAAGCAGACAAATAAGTAAAGACACTTAAGAATATGTGAACATGTCCGTCCTGAGTGTTTTATTTTAAACACAACTAATTTTCTCTTAAATGAGCACAAACAGTTACTAAAGTAATCAAACGCTTTCATTCTAAAT
>LR812529.1:27935259-28107759 GCA_903798195.1 Danio kyathit | reverse complement strand
TTGTTGTAGTTGGTTTTAGGTGCTGCGTATGTTGAGGGATCATACTTTGCAAGAGCTAATAAGCAGTTAATATCATAAGAAGTAATAAGCCAGTAGTAAATAGTGTGAATTGTTACTTAAACTAAAGTGTTGTCTAATTTTCTTTTCCCAAAGCCTCTCTCTTTCACCGAGTCACTCTGACGGCTCCACTGAAACCCTTTCTGTTGCTGCCATGGATGAAGTAGATGAAGTGGTCTGCTCAACTGTTCAAACAGCATCCACGAGGAACTCCCTGCTGTCTGATGAGTCCTTCTCCACCACCGACAGCAAAACTCTACAAGCTCTGGGGGATTTAATCTCTACAGATTTAGATCCAGAAAGTCGCTCACTCTCAATTGACAGTGCATATGGGACTCTCTCACCACAGTCTCTGATCACAGAGCTCGACCTAAAGGGAGGCGTCTGCCAGAGTGAAGGAGAAGAAACAGATGCTGGAGAAGAAGAAGAAGCTTTCGAGGATGATGAAGATGATGACGACGATGGGGATGATTCAATAACCTGGAACGGCTCTCAGATTACAGTAAATGAGTCTTACATTTTAGATACAAACAGTGAGGAGCTTAACCGGAGGAATGATTTTTCTGGGATGACTCAGGTTGTCACCGGTTGTCGTTCGCAAACTTTGCGGCGCCGTTCTCCCGTTCAACCCCGTCCAGACTACCTGCAGCACTTTACTCTCAGGTCCCGTTCAGAAGATGACCTCCTTCAATGCCTGACCGGCCCTCTTCTTCTTCGCCCCACGGGGAAAAACAACGTCAGTAAGAGTTTGACGCACCTCGCCAAACAAACGTCTCACAACGACGAGGTATTCCAAACAGACGAGGACGAGCTCCACGAGGATCCCAAAACACTGTCCAGCAAACTGAGCAACACTCTTCGAAGAGCAGAGGCCAGGCAGGTGCAGAGGACTCTCAGCTGCCCCAATGGACAAGCAGATTGTGAGGGTTCGGATGCTGAGACAGTGCCCCCTGGTGGACTGGAGGAAAAGCAGGACTTGGTGGTGGTCCAGCAGACCCATCAGCAGCATAAGAAACTGACGGTGGCGCAGCTGCACAAGATACGAGCCACCATGGTGCTCAATTCAACACTGACTGCCTCGTAAGTATACAGATGCCCTTCATATGTCACATCGTTAAAGTTTGTGTGAAATCAACATTTATAGTAAACTGTTGTAAATAGTAACATTTATTTTGCTTGCTCATATTGTTATTATTTTTTTCCCGCAAAGCTTACTACGCCGGTTAAACATTTCAGAATTTTCATCAAAATTTTGATCATTAGTTTTAGGTCAATTTTGCATTTCCACAACCAGTGTAAAGCCTCAGAGATTGGAGAGAGGCTGGATTGACGTCCCCCAGATCCACACAGATCTGGCGGGAAAGACGTTAATATTTGCAGTAATATGCACACCAGCCTTTGGTGGATTTATGACAAATGACACGTATGAGATAATTTGCCACAGTAGCGTATTTGAGATTGTCAAAAATGCACAAGGTGCCCTCTAGTGGATATGTAAAAACAAAAGCTGTAAAAAAAAAAAACGTTGTCCGTTTTAGGTTACATATTTCGTCACCTTAGAATTATAAGGTTCTATCTGACATTTTTGTTAAAATTGAGTTATTGACATTCTTATTAAATGACAACTTATTTACATTATGGGATGTTTTTTTATAAGTTGTTTACATTTTAAGACTTTTTATTTAAAAAAGCAAATGCTGCACACATATTGTTTGCCATGGAATGCAAAAAACTTGAAGCTCAATATCTCAAAATCATTCAGAACGCAGATAGAACCTTATAATTCCAAGGTGACTATTTGTTGATTCTCAAAAAGGTAGCCATGGGCACATATTGCCATTGAGCATGGGTTGGAAAAAAAGGTTTTGTTCAGCATATACTGGATTTACAGTATTTTAAGTATAATGTTCAGGGGATAGATCACCCAAAAATCTACATTTACTCTCTTTTTCTCTCTGTTGGGTCAAAAACTTTATGGATTTTTTTTTTGTGCTGAACCTAATCGAAGATGTTTTAAAGAATGCTTGAAACCAGTAACCATTGATTCCCAGGTGATTAATGGTTTCCTCTCTCAGAACACGCTCCGGTTTAAGCTTTTGCCTCTCGGAACACCACGTTTCCGGTTTAGCCATGTCACCTCACAGCAAGAAGGTCGCTGGTTTGAGTCCTGACTCAGCTAGTCATTATTTCTGTGTGGAGTTTGCATGTTCTCCCCGTGTTCGCGTGGGATATGTATTGTAAAAATCAGATAAATAAATATAAACATCTAAAATATATGAAATATATATAAAACACTGTTATTTAAATATTATTTTATGTATTATTTATTATAATAATTTATTATTAAAAATTTGTAATTTAATAATGTTTGAAAATAATTTTCATTCATTCATTCATTTTCTTTTCGGCTTAGTCCCTTTATTAATCCGGGGTCGCCACAGTGGAATGAACCGCCAACTTATCCAGCATATGTTTTACGCAGCGGATGCCCTTCCAGCCGCAACCCATCTCTGGGAAACATCCATACACACTCATTCACACTCATACACTACTGACAATTTTAGCCTACCCAATTCACCTATACTGCATGTTTTTGGACTGTGGGGGAAACCAGAGCACCTGGAGGAAACCCATGCGAACCCAGGGAGAACATGCAAACTCCACACAGAAACGCCAACTGACCCAGCCGAGGCTCGAACCTGCGACCTTCTTGCTGTGAGGTGACAACACTACCTACTGCGCCACTGCGTCACCTGAAAATAATTTTGATTATGTTAATTTTGCTATTGTTGTTGAAAGGATGATTTTAATTTCTGTCATAATAAAAAAATTATCATGTAAGTGTTAAAATATAGAACAAATATTAGTCATGTATTCACAAGAAATGTACTGTTAAATTCTGCTTACTCTGTCTGTCCTTATCAACTGCACATGGAGCTTTGGCCATTCTCATAAAGAGATGCCAACACCAGACGAAAGGATATGCCTTCCTAAAATCACTAATAGCTTACTGACAGACTGTTCCTGCACATTGTTAAAAAAAACTCTCCCTCATTGTCTAGACATGTTCGTACAGCACGTCTCTCTCAGTGTTAAAGTCATAGTTCACTCAAAAATGAAGATTTACTTATCATTTACTCAGCTACTGAGTTTCTTTATTCAGTTGAACACAAAATAAGTTTTTTTTGAAGATTTATGTAAAACAGTAGCCATTGAGAACCATAGTATGAAAAAATGACTATAAAAAGTCAGTTGCTACCAGTTTCCAACATACTTCAAAATATCTTCTTTTGTGTTCAACAGGGGAAAGAAACTCAAACAGGTTTACAGCAAGTGAGTGAATGATGACAGAGTTTGTATTTTTGGGTGAACTGTGCGTTTATTGTTTCTTGTGTCATTTGCCATCAGCTCATTAGTACACAATGTGCTTATCTGTTATTCTGTAGCTTTTAATAGGTTGAAATGCAGTCATTTCAGGATAGGCAAACCCCTTTGTCTAGCCGTCTGTGGCATTTCAGCATCCAGTGCATTTGTCCCGTGTGTCTTTTATCTAATAATCTCAGCCTCCGCCCAGAGTTAGAAGAAAACGCCACCTTCAGAGAGAAGAATACTGAGCACTGGGTATTTTTCCATGTATTGTGTCTATTTTTACCTATGGAAGGGCTCAGATTGTTCTCTGATTGAGTGAGTGATTGATTTGTTGTTTTGAAATTAGAGCTAAATATGTGGATGGAATCACAAAAACCCTGTCCTAAAAATTCAGTTAGCTATGTAGAGAAAATTTTGTATGGATAAATCAGATAAATCAAAGTTTTTGAATATCAAATGTCAAAATATTATGAAATATGAAATCTGTGTGCTCTACATGTCTGTGTTTATTAATGGCGCTAGTGTTGCCAGTTCAGTGCCTTTGCCACTAGAATTTCCAAAACACTTTATCAATCTTATGTAACTTTTAAAAAAGTAATTCATGTATTGATTGATTGATTGATTGATTGAATGAATGAATTCACAAATGAATGAAAATTAAAAAAAAAACTCAATCAAAAAAAAAAAACATTTCAGCTATGTCTACACTAATCCGCTCCATGTCCACGCTATCGTTTTCAATTGTTTCCATCATCTACACTAAAATGACTAAAAATGCTTTGGTTCAGTAACTTTGGGGGTAACGCATTACAAGTAACACGAATTACACAATAATATTACTTTTCTAAGTCACAAGTAAATTAACGTATTACTTAAAAAAAAAAATAAGTAATAATATTTGAGTTACGTTTTTGAAAATGTAACATGGGTTACTTTTTAGTTTAATTAATTAGTTTTAAAAAAATAATTGCTGAATTAAAATTAAAGTAGTCATAATGAATCACGCAGTCATTGAGTGAATGTGTTCGTTATTTTGAAGGCATCGAAGAAAAGGAAAAGGGGATTATAATTTCAATGGACAGTGATTTTACTTAAGATAAATGCAAAAGTAGCAAACACACTGCTTTAAACTTTCAATATTATGTATTTACGGCATGTATAGCTCTGGGGTCAGGAAGTTCTTAGATAACATTATCCTAAAACATTTTTATGTTTTTTTAAAGGTAAATGGAGGTGTAGGTTATACAGTGCGTTGGTAATTGCAGAACTCCTCTATTAAAAAAAAAAAAGAAAAAAACAAGTTCTGAAAGAGATCAAGCCTCAGCCAGGTAATAAAAAGTAACTCAAAAGTAACGCATTACTTACCATAAAAAGTAACCAAGTAACACAATTAGTTACTTTTTTGGGGAGTAATTCATTATTGTAATGCATTACTTTCAAAAGTAACTTGCCTCAACACAGACATAAGACGCTTTTACCTGCATCATATCTGCCTGCCGTTTATTTACTTTCCGTCTCTTTAGAAAGTCACGGCAAAATGTCGCAACTGTCATCTGTTTCCACCAGTGAACAATAGCTCCTAGTAAACATTACGTGTAATGTCATTACGTCATGTCAGCCAGGTAATAAATAGTAATGCAAAAGTAACTCTACAGTAACGTAAACCAGTACTTACCATAAAAAGTAACTAAGTAACACAATTAGTTACTTTTTTGGGGAGTAACTCATTATTGTAATGCATTACTTTCAAAAGTAACTTTCCCTAATACAGACATAAGACGCTTTTACCTGCATCATATCTACTTTCCGTCTCTTTGGAACTTTGTGGCAAAATGTCACAACTATCATCTGCTTCCTCCAATGAACAATAGCTCCAAGTAAACATCAGCGTCCTTTGAAGAGAGGCAATATGGAGCATGTACAAACTCACATTAGTCTTTAATAAAGCTGTCAAAATTGACAGCTTTCAAAACATCTGCTTTACAATGTCATTCACCATCCACCAATTGGTCTCATGAGTCCACACTGCAACACGAAAATGGCATTTTCAAATTTATTCACTTTAAAAGCACCATCTCAGTGTGGATTGAGAGAAAAATATACGTTTTTAAATAAAAATGTATTAGTTTGGACATGGCCTTGGTTTAACTTTAAGACATTGTGACAAATAAAATTGAATTATACAATTAAATAGAAAAAGATTTATCAAATCAAAATAAACATTTGCTTTAACTAAAGAAATTGTGACAAATAAAATAAAACCATTTGGTTAAACCTAAAGAAATTGCAATAAAATAAAATAAACAATCAAATCAAAATAAACATTTGTTTAACTGAAAACTATTGTGACAAATATACTACTAATGTAGAGTAAAATGTGCTTTGTATAGTGATTGTTTTAGAGAGATTATGTAAATTAACTGCCCATGGCTTTTGATGTATAAAATGCAGGTGTTTTTTTTACTATTAAAATATAAAAAATGGCACTTTAAATAAATAAATATCATGTATTGTTGTGTTTATTACCTGTACAATAATTATGCTTTTGCTTTGAAATTATACAAACGTCAACATCACATGTCATTTATATTATTAATAATGGCTTATATTAACACTATCCTTCTTTTTTCTCTCTCTAGGGAAGTTTAGTGTTTGAATGAATGAAGCGGATGCCATTAGCTGGTCTATTGGTGCGACTCAAACCAGGTCTTTGGTCCAAGACTTTCTTCGAGAAGACGTTCAACTCAGTGACTCTAACATATAAGCAGGGAGAACATGGAGGAACTCTCAGTCAAAAGCCATGAGCATTAATCACTAATTTAATTTTGATTATATAAAGCTGAAGGGTCATACTGTGCATATAGAGACATACATTTTGTATAATGCCTGTCTGACAATGAATAAATAAGACTCGAGTCAATCAGTTTTTATTTAACGATGCACCAGTCAGGGCTTTTGCAGAATTAAAGGGACAGAAAAAAAATGAGTATAAGAATATAAACTCTAAAAGCACTCTGAATTGTCATTTCATTTGTCCTAAGGGCTTTCTTATTTCAATGCTAGATGATGTAGCTTCTCAAACACCTGAAATAGCTTGACTCTTTTAGGTTGTAGAAACATACTGAATCACATTTGTGATTATTTTTGTTTTTGTTTTGTTTTAAGAACAACTGTGGACTACTTTTGCTTGAAACGCCACAATAATCTACTTGCATGCATTTTGTTGTTGTATTTTTTTCAGTGTTCTGTAAATATGATATTTATTGAACCTGCTTTGTTTTATAGAAAATATCCTATTTGTCGATGCCTTTTGATTGTTATACATCTCTTTTTGCTATTTGAATGGTTGGCACTGTCTCCGATTTTGTCTATTGACATCAAAATAAGGGCTTAATCCAAGTCTTACCCTCGCATTTTATTAGTTTACATACAGTATGTAGCGTCAATATTTACTGGTGACAAATTTGCACAGTGCTTCTAAAGGAAAGAAAAGAAACAGAGATAACACACAAACTTCAAATAAAATGCTTCAAATGCCAAAACCACCTTTAAAATGTGTCGCTTTGTTTAATTACAAGTCTAAATGCTTTATAACGTTCTGACATTTCTGTTAAAACATTCACATGTACACTAACAACATATTTACATAATGTGATGTTTCTTTTTTGGGCTACTTTTTGTGATCTTTAGAAAACAAAGTGTTTCTACACTGTTAGTGATTTCCTGTCGAATCTACAGTAACTTACTGTAAATCAACTACAGCAGAAATACTGTATTTACAGCGCCAGCATTGTATGTCTTTACTGTAAAATATACACTAAATTTTAAATATACGCTTTAAAATACAGTAACATAATTCATAAAAGTCCTACAGTAAAATTCAGTTCATATTACAGTTAAATACTGTGTGATTTATAAAAAATTGTTAACTGTGTAGTTTGTAGTGCAGCCGTCTTCCAGTAACTTACTGTAAACCTATTACAGCAAAAATACTGTATTTACTTACAGCACCATTTATCTTGCTGTATATGTATTTACAGTCTTGTATGTCTCTACTGTAAAATATACAGTAATTTTCACAACTTTAAAATACAGTAACATGCTTCATAAAAGTCCTACAGTAAAATTCAGTTCATATTACATTTAAGTACTGTGTGATTTATGAAAATTGTTAACTGTGTAATTTGTAGTGCAGCCATCTTCCAGTAACTTACTGTAAATCACAGCAAAAATATTATATTTACATGTACAGCATCATTTATTTTGCTGAGTGTGTATTTACAGTATTGTATGTCTTTATTGTAAAATATACAGTAATTTTCACAATGCAACTTTAAAATACAGTAACATACTGCATACATGTCCTACAGTAAAATTCAGTTCATATTACAGTTCAATACTGTGTGATTTATAAAAAAATTGTTAACTGTGTAGTTTGGAGTGCAGCCATCTTCCAGTAACTTACTGTAAACCAATTACAGCAAAAATACTGTATTTACTTACAGCACCATTTATCTTGCTGTATATGTATTTACAGTCTTGTATGTCTCTACTGTAAAATATACAGTAATTTTCACAATGCAACTTTAAAATACAGTAACATACTGCATAAATGTCCTACAGTAAAATTCAGTTCATATTACAGTTCAATACTATGTGATTTATGAAAATTGTTAACTGTAGTTTGTAGTGCAGCCCTCTGCCAGTAACTTACTGTAAATCAAGTACAGCAAAAATACTGTATTTACATATACAGCACCATTTATCTTGCTGTATATGTATTTACAGTATTGTATGTCTCTACTGTAAAATCTAGAGTAATTTTCACAACTTTAAAATACAGTAACACACAGCATAACTGTCCTACGATAAAATTCAGTTCATATTACAGTTAAATATTGTGATTTATGAAAACTGCATTCCACTCACTAACTTCCATCAGTCTCATTCCATGAGATGTACATCATTGATTACGTTATATAAGTGTCCACTACTGGCAGAATATATGTTTAAATGTAATGCCTTAAACCCTTGAGCACTTGAAAACTACGTTGTTGTGACGTCACAATTGCATTGCATTCTGGGACATATAGGTGCTGGAGTGGACATATGAAGCCGACTCACTTCCTTGGTCAATATCAAAGGTATGTCCGTGTAAGCTTTCACTCATTCACTTGAAGTAAAAAATGCAATTAGGGATTTTCCAAAGGGAACTCAGGGGAATGCCCAATGCCATTTTGAAGTGTGTTCCAACTATTCAAACCTCATTAAGATGTTCTGCCAGTAGTGGACACTTGTGTTACATAATCAGTGATGTACATTCAAGGGAACGAGACAAGTCAGCGAGTAAAGGGCATAAAAATTGTACTAATGTGGCCTAAAAGTGGAGTGGAATGCAGCCATAGCTTTTACTTAGTTAGACTTTATAACTGGACTTGGTTACACTTTATAAATGCATAGTGTATGTTTTGTAAGGACGTGCCTGATGCAAATGTGCAAAACTGGTTTACGTGTTGGTTAAAGTGTCAGAGAGATGAGAGAGTGGCAATGGGGGTTGGTTGTAGACCTTTAGGAGCAGGTGGATGTTAGAGGGTGCAGTGCCAGTGGCTGTCCTGTAAACCAGGGGTTCCCAAACTTTTCAGAACGCGACCCCCAAAATAACAATTCCAGTGACTTGCAACCCCCAATATTCTATGAGGTGGTTATAAACATATTAACCTTGCACACAACAGTGCACACATACCAGTAGCCCAAGTCTATCCATCGTTTAATTTTTGAGAACACCACTCGGAGACCATCCTCCATATTCAGTTGTGGCCTGTATTTATTTTTATGTACATGAGTGCCGTAAAGGTGTCAGAAAGTTTAACCTGATGACATAATGACTCTATTGGGAGGGGGGGCAGGGGGCTGATGGCTTTTTATTTGTACGTTGTTGTTTTTTTTTGTTTATTATTAACATGTTAACAATGTTACTATTAAATTGGGGTCCCGACCCCCACTTTGGGAACCACTGCTGTAAACGAGCATCAATGATTTGAACTTGATACGAGACTCTGCCGTTAACCAATGCAGAAAGACAATTGAAGAGCTGCAGCGTTCTGGATCATCTGTGGAGGCTTATGGGTGCAAGATGGGTGTCCTGTTAGAAGATCATTGTTGTCCAGCCTTGTAATGACAAGAGCTTAGACTAAGAGTTGTGCAGATCAAGTAGGCTAATATGTTTTTTTCCTGTTTGGCTGCAGAACAAAACACTGTTGTCCAAGAACATGCATAACCTAACTTGTATAGTCAAACAACCTTTAAATGGCACTTTTAGCTGAACAAAAGAAATGCAGGGTTCTACACAATTCCTTTATGTAGTCTCAACACAGATCGATTAAGTTACCTTAATTGTTTTTACAAATTTAAATATATTGAACATTAAAAAAATTAAGTTAAAAAAACCTCCAGAATGGTTTTGATTCAGCACATTTTAAATAAGTAGTTTGAACAAGCAGCAAAAATAATTTTTGGAGTAAATGCTTCTATCTTGCAAAATAAGTAGAAAAATATTATGCACCGTCATCATGGCAAGGAAAGAAGAAATTAATTATTAGAAATTATAGTTATTAAAAAGATGTCTAATAATCATCTCAATGTTAAACAGCACTTGGGAAATATTTAAAAAACAATTACAATTTCAGAGAAGAGCTTGTTTTATTTACTTCAACTGTATATTTTGAAATATCACCATAAACATGTTGATTTATTAAAGGCAATAAATAACATTAGGTGAGATTTTTTTTTTTATTTGACTGTTCACTCAATATTTTTTGCTGCTTGATCATCTACTTTACTACTTTAAAATAAGCTGAAACAACACAGTTGGGTTTTTGGGGACAACGTAATTGTTTTATGTTCAATCAACTTAAAATTTTATAAACCATTAAGATAACTTAATTTGCATTGAGATGAGATTATATATAATTTTTAAATATATATTTTACAGCATTAAGCTCTAAATGTCAAATAGTAAACCATTTAACTGATTACAACAATAAACTACGCTGTTCTGTCTGCATTTGCTCTGTTTAGATAAATCACAATTTACTAATATTTTTGATATTTGATATTGTACATTTTGAACACATTTAGAGTCTCTGTAATGTTCATGTATTTTTTTCTCGTCATAATAAGATGTTTAATAGCTGTGCAGCATTAAAGCAATAGCAACATGGATTTTCATGGAAATATCACAGGATCATACCTGTTGTTGAGCTAAAACGGCAATATTTCCTTAACCAGAAGGTGGCAGAAAAGATCTACTTTTTAATCTTGCCCTTTGTTGTTTACACAGCTGATGGAAAATGTGAGGTAGTGGATCTTATTTTCCCCCTCATCATCATATTTATGTAAACCCAAAAATGACCAGGCCAAATCCACCAAGACACTTAGTATTCTTAAGATTCATAAAAGAATGCAGTTATGACTATATGTCAATAATACACGTCTATGGAATGTGCAGTCAATGTGTCAAAAAAATATATATATATATTGCTTGTTAGTTTAATCATGAATCTTCGAGTTTGCTTTCACCTTTTAAGTAACATAAAAAAACCCACGTCTCCTTTTTTTCTTTGAGTTTTTGATAGTTTGTCCCCTTGAGTTTTATTGCTGATTGCGGGAGCTGAGTCTGCACTCTGGCTCATTACATGCTGTGAGCAAAGCCTGTAAACACACCACCAACACTCTGATGAAAAAGCCACGGGCACCTACAGTAATTATTACCAGGCGTTATGTCTCATACATCTCTGTCATACACTATCAAAGACAGTATGGTACTATGCATTTGAATTAAGATTTGTAAAAAATAATAATAATAAGGCGACGTGGTGGCACAGTAGGTAGTGCTGTCGCCTCACAGCAAGAAGGTCGCTAGTTCGAGCCTCAGCTGGGTCAGTTGGTGTTTCTGTGTGGAGTTTACATGTTCTCCCCGTGTTCGTGTGGGTTTCCTCCGGGTGCTCCGGTTTCCCCCACAATCCATAGACATGCGGTACATGTGAATTGGGAAGGCTAATTTGTCCGTAGTGTATGAGTGTGAATGAGTTTGTATGGATGCTTCCCAGAGATGGGTTGCAGCTGGAAGGGCATCTGCTGCGTAAAACATATATGCTGGATAAGTTGGCGGTTCATTCCGCTGTGACCCCGGATAAATAAAGGGGCTAAGCAGAAAAGAAAATGAATTAATGAGGGAATAATAATAACAGAATTTTGTGCCATATCTAAAATATTGGATAAGATGATATATACAGCAGTGCAGTCTTGCAAACCCCAAAGTAAACTTTTTTTAATGTGGACTTCAACATATGCACAGACAAATGTACAGCCTTTTAAAGGTATACTTAATCTGCATGCACACAGGTGCTGGACATATGTGTGCACTTAAACATTTCCTATTGTGTTAGTGCTTTTCCTCTCTCCAAATATGATCAATAAAATTATTTTTTAAGAAGCAGAGACCACATGTACACATGGTAATTAGTTTTTTTTTTTGTCGTCTTCAGTAGTTTGTTTTTGGACGTTTTCTTTTCCAGGGGTCTGTTCTTTGTACATGATTTCAAGCATATGTGATGCTGAAAGCATGTACCAACTGCTGATATTTTCTTAGTGATGTATAAAAATTAGGGAAATGGCAATATTACAAAACTATTTGTTAATTATCAGATGTTAAAAATAAATTAATAAATATATAAATAAATAAATGTCTACACTTTAAAATAAAGGTGCAAAAGCTTATAGTGACTAACATGTGCACTTTAGGTATGCTACTAAAATACAGTTTTAACATACCAATATGGATTTAATACAAAGGCATCTTTTAAAAGGTAGCCCCAGTTTTAGTAGTGTTTCTGAGAGTGCATGTTTGTTTGTTATTTTTAGAAATAAGTATTTAGAAATCATTAATATTAAATAGAAATAATTATATAATAAATTACTTAAATTATTTAGTAAATTACCCATTATAGTTTATTTAATGTCTACTCCTACCCCAAACCTACCGCTCACAGTAACATTCATTAATTAATTTTCCTTTGGCTTAGTCCCTGATTAATCAGGGGTCGCCAACATCTCTGGCATATGTTTTAAGCAGTGGATGCCCATCTAGCCGCAACCTAGCACCATGCTGGGAAACCTCACAGTAACATAAAATTGGTAATTATTGTTAGGCTATACAGTATCACAAAAATGATGCAATATAGATGTTCGCATTCTTAAGTAGTCTATCCCCAGCTGTATTCCTTCTCGACTTAACTATGATCTCCCATTTTGAATGCATCATGAGTGTCAAACCAATTGCATGCTATTCTGGGATGTCATGAAGGCTACGTGGACCCTTACATAGGAAAAGGTCTTTGGACTTAAGGCTACAAGACGACGAGATTTGATAGATATGGTTATTAACAAAAAAATGTGTTCATACATTTAAGAATGAACATTTCTATAACATTCTTCAAAGTTCTGTGAACGTTCTTCGTTGCTAGAGACAGATGAGTCATTTTGCTTTACATTTGATGAGTCATATTGATCGACCAATTGAAATTGACCTATTCAATAAAGCATGGTAGCTGCATTTCGTCTCCAAAAAAATGAACGTGACAATTAATAGTGCAAGAAATAGCCCATTGCATTTTGTTTTGAGTTCGGACATTTTTTTTAAATATCCCTAATGGTCTGCAGGGAACCTGTGAACAAAGACAGTGCAGCTCAAGAGTTTGTTGTTGGGGTTCAAAGGGGGCGAGCAGGCGGAGGGAGTGTGGATACTGAAGCTGGGTCAGTAGAGCAGCAGAGTCGAGTCTGCCTCTTCCGCCGTCAAAGTTGCTGCTGATGTCGCTGGTCGACTAAGAGCAAACCTTCTTTCGCGGGAAAAGTTTCTCAAGTGAACAAAGCCTGCTAAATCGACTTGAAACACGAAGTTTTTAACACTTTACTAGAGATTGACCCGAAAGGATATCGGACATGAAGAACTTGGCTGTGCCATTGTGCGCTCGAGCGCTTTTCTTGACTCAACGTGAGTATTGTTTACCTGCATTGAATTTATTGTTGATCTTTACATTTTTTGAAGTTCTGTTTACATTGAAGAATGAAAAATTAATAATGATTGTCTAGTGTTATTTTTTACGAAGTCTTGATTAAATGCACGGCAAAGTGTGTGTGTTAGATTGATAAAACTGTACTGTACAAGAAACATGTCAGGTCATTCCCCCTCACCTGAGGATTTATATCTTTGCATGCCTCTTGAGAGTCATTGTACATGTTTGTGAATATTGTCTTCCGTAAAAACGTTTTATAATGTCATGTAATGGTTTTCCAATCTGTATTCTGCACTGCTGAGACCCAGACCCAAATGTCAAAACCATCTGTTGTAGATACTTTTAAAGCTGCGTCCAAGACTGATGATGCCTTTGTTTTGAAGTAACCCACAGAAACGTTTCTGCTTTAAACAAACAGGTTTGCATGACACAAGCCTCAGAAGTTCTGCATAAAAAAAAACAGTTTTTGGAAAATCCTTGCAATAATTGCCAGATGTGACAAGGACTTTTATGTTGTTCTGAGGGGAATTCAGGTTGTGAGGGTGAGATGTTTGCTCTTGATGGTCTACTCTTGTTTTTCTCTTTTTGCTGAAGTGTGCAATCCAATGATAGTTTACCAAGAACCAAAGCTTATACTTTTGGAGGTCACTGGAAATGGAATGAGTCAAGAAAAATTGCACTTTTACAACTCAGGAATGACTCAGGGTGACACAAACTGCAATGGCTTAAGGTTTAATTTAAAACAAAGCTTTATAGTTACTCAACAACAGCTCATCACAATTTGAGTCAGTATTGAAGACTTAAGATTAACTAAATTTTTGTTTATCAAGATGGCCACATTTGTAGATCTTTTTTCAATAAGATGCTTTACTGCAAACTAACCCTTGTTTGAACTGGTTCAGTCTTTTTTTATTTCTTATTTTAAATTAAAACTATAGCCATTTTTTTTGTTATTGTTTGTATTTTGAGCTTAATATACCATCACACAATGATTCTGCTTACTAAACAGGCCAAGACAACAAGAGTCTTACATACTGTACACACGCTTCGGCTATTAAAGACTATTAAATATCCAGGCCTGAAAAAAAGATTTGAGTTTCAAGAGGTTTATTGCCGTGTGCACGGTAACAAACAAAACTGTTACATCCCTTCCGTTACTTTTTAATGGTCAAGGGGGAACTAAAAGGAAAACATTAAGCCAGTTGTAATTATTATTGCCATTTATAATAGAGGACGAACAACAAGACACAAAAGTGCTATTTAAGTAAACTTGTTTATTATAAACAAGATGGATGTTTAAATGCTTATAGAAAAAAGAAAATTCAAACAAAAAGTAGGTGGCGAGGCGTGGTGAAGTAGAACTACAAAATAAAACAAAAAGTGAACCTTCAGTGTCTGAAACGTCGTATTTTACCTTCTCTCTCCTTCCAAAGCAAAACCTACAAGTGTGGCACATATCCGTACCCTAGTGTGTATAACTAAAAGAATGCTGCATGTGCGCCATGTACATCACGTGACCCTCTCCTCCATTCAGAATTATATACAGATATGATATTCACACTCCAGTTCTCAAAGGAGTTTAAAACAAAAACATTTCAATGTTAGATGGCAAATGCGTCACGGTGGGGCAGTAGGTAGCACGATCGCCTCACAGCAAGAAGGTCACTGGTTTGAGCCCCGGCTGTGTCAGTTGGCGTTTCTGTGTGGAGTTTGCATGTTCTCCCCATGTTGGCGAGGGTTTCCTCCAGCTGCTCTGCTTTCCCCCACAGTCCAAAGACATGCAGTATAGGTGAATTAAATAAGCTAAATTGGCCGTACAATAATAAATGAGTGTTTCCCAGTGTTGGGTTGCAGCTGGAAGGGCATCCGCTGCATAAAACATATACTGGATAAGTTGGCGGTTCATTCCGCTGTGGCGACCCATGATGACTAAGCCAAAAAGAGAATAAGTGAACAAAGCATCTCAAAACATCTCAATTGCTTCATCACACATCAGTCCGTGTCCCTTAATCAGGTAAATACAGAAATAAACATTAAAATATACTGTACAAAAATAGGAAAGATCCACTTGTTTGAGTTCTATGGGCAGAGAACGAGAACACTAGCTAATTTCAGGTCTAGAACAATTTATGAAAGTTCCTTATTAAATTAGTTTTAGTTCCTTTGTGCCATGAACATCATAAAAGAACATCTTAGCACTGACTTCAGACTTACAGAAAATGTAGAAATATTTGATGAAGAAAAATAAAACTGAATTATAATAAAATTTATTTCAATCTTCGTTCCTCTGAAAATCTCTACCAAGATTAACGACATACTAGATTGCATTTTCGTACTAACATTTTCCAAGTTCACTGATTTAAAAAGTGGAGTTTAATTTTAAACTAGTTTCGAGAGGAGCACGTGCTCATGATTGACCCAGCTGGCCCACATTAGCTAATCATGATCCTCCAATCAAAGGATCGCAAGTCACTATATATATCCTAATTTCCTTTCTATAACTATCTTCGTCTGGAAGAAACCCCTCTCCTCCCCTTCTTCCACCTTTATTCAGAATGGGCGGCACGGTTGGCCCAGTGACTAGCACTGTTGCCTCCCAGCAAGTAAACCAATGGCGTCGGGTGCTCGCTGGGTCATCTGAAATTTCTGTGTGGAGTTTGCATGTTCTCCCCGTGTCCGCGTGGGTTTCCCCCGGGTTCCCCGGTTTCCTCCCATCGTCCAAATATGCTCTATATTATAGATAAAATACGCCTAAATCTTCTTTCTAATTTCTTACTCTCGGGAAGTTCACCTTGGCCTCAGCAGCGGGGGTGTTTGAGATCGACCTGAGCTCAATTTCCACTCGCCCTGCGAAAGGGGGGGAGCCCTGTGATCGAGGCTCCCTTGGGCTCAGGGCTCTCTCCCGGGACAGTACGCCAAACAAGCTATGTATAAATCATGAGCTAAGTGTGAACTTTTGAAATAAAAAAATGGTGAAAAATAAATAATAAATTTTTTTATGCTTCTTTCCTAATGTAATGTAAGTCAGAAAAAAGAAATAAGGCCATACAGGTGTATAAAGGGCGCGTTAATTTTGTGAACCTTTAATTTGTTTTTTAATTTTTTTAACCGTTTAATTTGAGTGATGAACGTAACATGAGAAAGACAGAGAAATGAATATAAGATGTAGGTTCACAGTGCCGTGTGCAGGTGTAGCTTTGCCCTCAGCACATTAGTGTGAATATGACTATGCGGATGTGAATGAAATCAGTGTATATGAGCACACAGACAAGCCGTAGCATTTGAAAGTGCTTCCTCAGCAGATTCCAAACCCTTGACCCTCTCCCCCTCCCTCCTCCTCTGCTTTTCACTGTGATGTTTGTGGTTTTTCTGGCTTCTAACACATCCTTATTACTGCCTTCTGCCCGCCTCAGGGTTTGCTGTGCGTTCACAAAAGCATTTCCACTCATCGCTCCCACAGAAAATCATTATGACATACAGCATCATATATGTAAAAAAGATGCACTGCTGTGCAGCAAATGTCTAAAAAGCATGATATAGTTGGCTGTTGGTTTAGAGGAATGGTCTCTTGGGAAATAATTGTACAGACAGTGAATGGTTACTGTTCCAGTGCTTAAGTCATCTGAATGGTAGTCACATCTGTTAAAGACAGCTGTGCAAAAAAAGTACTAATGTTTGAATCTTCATGAAATATGTGGATGTGAAACGTTCCTGTCTACTACTATCTACTGACTGTCTGTTTGTGTGTAAGTGTGTTGTATATGATACATTAGACTCATGGATATTTACTTAAAGGAGAATCTGCTCCTACTTTTGGAAAAACATTGAAAGATCCGGATCCAATAAAAATCTTGAGAGTTTCTATCAACAGTAAATAAAAAACGTAAAAACTGTACATTGATATTGTTATTTATATATAATATAGAAATGTTTTATTTATCAACTGTATTTAAATGTAAGATACAAGTGAGATCTTTTATTTTTTAGGTTTTTATAGATTTTTGCATCACAAGGTTCAGTTGTTGAGTGCAGTGATTTTGTTGAAAAGATTGTTATGTAGCTTTATTATGACTAAGCCAGTGGTTGTTGTCCCAGACTCTTCTAATACAAGAAAATCTGGGATTTTCCATCCAACCACTCCCTTAGTCATAAAGTTCAGAAAGTCAAAAGTAAAAAAAAGTTTTTTTTCTGTC
This sequence comes from Danio kyathit, assembly GCA_903798195.1. Lineage (NCBI taxonomy): Eukaryota > Metazoa > Chordata > Actinopteri > Cypriniformes > Danionidae > Danio > Danio kyathit. Next base: position 28,090,067 of record LR812529.1, on the reverse strand, counting down.
ATTTTTATTCATGAATTTTTTGATTTCTTGCCCTCATTAAAAGCAAAAATTATATTATTTATTTTGAAGAATAAAATAGCTGCCTTTTTATTATAAGAGGAACTAATAGGAATCTACAGTAGGCAGTTCTAAAATGCTCCCTAACGACACCATGAATGAAATCACAACTTGTGCAGTCTCTTCCAAGTGTTCTGAAGATGAACTTTTATGAGTCATTTAATTTTACATTCTGATGAGCTGTTACAATAATCATTAAGTGAATCACTGAATCAATCAGTTGGAACTGAATAATCAACTTTATTTAACAAATCAGCTCTGTTCACAAATCATGCATAGTTAGAGATTGACAAACAGTGGATTTTACCAAACATTAGCTATTATTAAATATGATCAATAATAATATTATCATCAGCATTAACAGATACAACTTTAAGTAAATGTTTGAGAAAATGAACAAACAAATGTAAAATATTTCTACAACACTTATTAAACTTTATTATTGTTACAAATGTAATCTCACGCTTAATTTGCTACTTTTTTTTAGAAGAATTTCTGATTATATAATTAAAAAATATGTTACAATGGCAGAAAAGAAAGATAATTTTTAATAGTTTACTGGCTAACAACTGAAAAAGCAAACAACTGGAAATAAAATAGATCAAATAGATGGTAACAATCTTTAAATGAAACATTTGGATCAGATTTAAGTTTGTGTTCTCTCCACTTCGACTGCCAACACACTGTTGTTCTTTCTTTACAAATGTAGCATCTAGTCAATTACTTACTATAATTCTTTACTTATTTGTTATAGTAATTACTTACTATAATGACAATATATACTACACAATAGGATATCACAGCTGATTAATTACCAAAAAACAATATGTTACTCGACCTTTAAGTGAAATTTATTTCTAAACTAATTTTGCAAGTCCCGCATTAGTTATTACATGATCCTCCAATCAGATGATTCCTAAGTCACTATAAATAACCACAGTCTTCATTTCCCAACCATCTCCATCTGGAAGAAACCCTCCTCCCCTTCTCCTCCCCACTTTACCTAGATTAGGCGGCACGGTGGCCCAGTGGTTAGCACTGTTGCCCCACAGCAAGAACACCACCGGCCAAACTAACTTATTATAAATCACCAGCTACAGTAAGTGTGATCTTTTGAATTGTTCATTCTCATGAATATATCAGATAGCTCATTCATTCATTCATTCATTTTCTTTTCGGCTTAGTCCCTTTTTTAATCTGGGGTCGCCAAAGCGGGATGAACCGCCAACTTATCCAGCACGTTTTTACGCAGCGGATGCCCTTATAGCTGCAACCCATCTCTGGGAAAATCCACACACACTCATTTACACTCATACACTACGGACAATTTAGCCTACCCAATTCACCTGTACCACATGTCTTTGGACTGTGGGGGAAACCGGAGCACCCGGAGGAAACTCACGCGAATGCAGGGAGACATTCTTGCTGTGAGGCGACAGCACTACCTACTGCGCCACTGCGTTGCCTATCAGATAGCTCATGAATGTTAATATTTTATTTTTGCTGAAGTGTCCCTTTAAGGTTGATCTGAATTTCACCTTGACAAACATTTCAGTGGCTGAGAATAATTTGGAATTGGGTGATGTCTAGTTAAATATTTATATTCTAAATCTTACCAGAGTTTACAAAAGAGTATTTGACTTGCTGCAAGTGTTTTCGACTCATTTTGTAGACATAAGAAGGCATGAGGGTTACAGACGCATACAAATATCTGTAAATATAAAGTTTACAGACGGAAAATACTGCAATGTTCCCCTGAATGTTTGTTGACAAACAACTGCTATACAAACAGGGAAACCTGCAGAGAAGCGCTTTGTGTATTACCGTTTTTTTTCCTGTATTATGCCAAGTGTTTTCTTATGCTCAGAAATCTTTTGCGGATAGTTTTAAGCCCCAGTTTAATATAAAACATCCATTCTGTCAGATTAGCATTGCTGTTTAGGTGTGTTGATTTTTCAGAGTTTTAATAGTCCGTACAGTGATTTCTGGAAACACTGTGATAAATGGGGTGCACCTGTGATGAAATTTATGAAGTGGCCTGTGTATTTAATTTTAACTTTTTTCTAACCTTCTGTTTTTTTATATTTTACAGTTTTGGCTTCATTTCTCTTCAGCCCTGGTAAGTGATTGCTTATTTCCTAACCTAATGTCATAATAAAAAATACTACTGTGTAGAAGATTGGTACACTGTAAAACCCAAAAAGTTAAGGTAACTTAAACCGTTTGAGGAAACCGATTGCAACAAACCATTTAATTTTAAATGCTACTCCAAATGAGTACAGTGAACTTAATCCATTTGAGTAAACGAAGCAATTTGAGCACAGTGAAACCCAATAAATGAAGAGAACTCAAACCAACTGAGTACTGTAAAACCCAATAAGTTATAGTAACTCAAATCGTTTGAGGAAACCGATTGCAACAAACCATTTGAGTTAAAAAAAAAAAAACTAATCTATACAGTATAAGTACTGTGAACTTAATATAGGTTAAGGGTATATAGAGTTCAAAAAAGTTCAAAACTCTTTTCAAATGAGTAGAATTCACTTTAAGTCAATTTTGAGTTAACTACTAACTTAACTAAGTTAACTAAAAAAAGTCCCATTTGAGGCCTCGATGGTAGAATTATGACGACAGTCTTTTCTTCACAAATATCTTCTCTAAACTAGCAAATTTAGACACACACTCATTGATATTAGGAGGAGATATGAATTGTGTAATGTCATCCTTAGATCATAGTTCTGTTAAAGCTACTTACTTGTCCAAGTCAGCTGAGGCCATTAAAACATTTATAGACACATATGGGATATTGGATATTTGGCGATTTCGTAATCCTGTGTCTAGAAGCTATTCCTTTTTCTCATCTGTCCGTCAGACATAGACTACTTTTTTTTAGATAACAATTTTATACCTCTGATTAGTTATTGTGAGTATTTTGCCTTTGTAATCTTTATTAATGACACTGTGCATTCCAGTCACACTTGGCAGATATTGTCCCTGGCATTTAAATACGTTCTTGCTTTCAGATGAAACATTTATTCACTAAATTCACAAGATAAAAGTTTGTATTTGTTTATGCCATTCTGACTTTTTGAATGGTTGTATGTTGTTATTTTACTTACCACACAAATCACTCAAAACACACAAAAGTTAATCTCATTGCCCATTTTTCATTCCAGAATGTATATGATCTGTAAATCTATGGATATGTCAGTAAAAGTCACATTGTTAAACTTCAGTTAAAAAAATTTATATAAAACTTGTCAAAGCTGAAATAAGGAACCCATAATGCAATTCAGCCACAAGCTATTGACATGAATCGCAAGCCATACCAAAAATTTTAGCTAAAATACACATTCACACAGCTCTTAATTAACAGATATATTTTGTTGGAATATCTAGCCAATTCCATGCGTGTTCAATAAAAAAAGGTCAGGAGAGGGTTTTCTTCAATGTCAAAAATATTAGTAATTTATTAAATACAAATGAATAATTCGAAGACAGAGCTCTGGGTTACATTACCCCAGTGTAATACAAGAATTACGTTCAGGAGGTTTGCAACTAACTTACATTTCCCTGACTCCAGCATATATACACGACTGATATTAACAGGTGGAGTTTAGGTGTAACGTCACTTATCAGTCATTCTGCAGTCCTTTGGCTGTTGCACCCAAACATACTTCCTCTTTCAAAACAATACTTCCAAACAACCTTTCTCTGCATACCAGAACTGAACAGTTAAGTGCATCTTCGACATATTTCACAACTTCTACAAGCATCCAGCTCCTTGTGGCATGTCTAGACTTCTTGTTAGACAGAAGTCTGGAGCAAAGCCCCCCGCACTATATTTATTATTATTCCCCCTTGTCAGCAGTTCCTTCTAAGAATTATACAACACAGTAAGAAAGAAGAAGTATGTTTGGTTAATATATGGTATTATACAAAAAGATTGATTAATCTGTTGTTGGTCTAAACATTTTTTTCTAATAAAAAATATGCACAAAAGTAATAAAAAATAAATTCCTTTTCCCCCACAATTTATTTATTTTATTATATAAACATATAATAGATTTTAAATTATATCCAAACAGAAACTACTTAAAAGTTAGTTATATTACATAATATTACCGTCTTTTAAAACCTAATGTTTGAACAATAGTGTGCTGTTTGGTGTTTGATGCAACATGTAGTTTATAACAGCAGTCTTGCTCTCTTTACTTTGTGCAATCACATATGAGTGTTTTTCTCTGATTAGACTTAATCTGTGTCTGGGAAACTGGATCTTTCTGTCTCAGCACTAGGTCAGAGTGATGGCAGTGGTGTGGTGATGGCCATGTACAATATCAGCGCCCCTCAGGGCTCTCAGGCGGTACTGCAGTGTCATAGTCAGCGCATGGTGTGGACACAAGACAGGTTAAAAGATCGCCAACGAGTCGTGCACTGGGATTTACTTCGAAGTGGACCAGATCATGCCATGGAACGGGTTGTAGACATGTTTTCTGCTGGAGACCAGCGAATCTACAATAGCTACAACCAGGGACGCATTAGCATGTCCAAAACGGCTTTTAAAGATGGCAACTTCTCAATGGTAATTAAAGGTGAGACACTTTTGGGCAACACAAATGTTGCATAAAGAGAAAGTTCACATAAAAAAGGAAATTAAGTCGCATCATCTTCTTGTTCCAAATCAGTTTGAGTTTATTTTCTGTTGAACACAGAATCTGTTTTTGAATCAGCCACTATGCTGATGCACAGGTCTTTTCCAACATCATCCCATTTGAATTTAAAGTGACAGTTACCAAAACGGCACAATTTGGAAAGCTTAAAAGGGGCAATTTCAAAGAGTTTTAAAATATTATTTGTGGAGTATTTTGCAACATGGGCTCTTTCTGAAAACGTAGCCCTATATACAATTCTGGAAATCGCAAATTATGTAGTCAGAAGTACGTATGGCTGCATTTCGTCTGCGAGGCGTTATGATGCTTTTTGCACCTACTAGCTAACCGCTTACCTCTAATTGGACAGCTTTTCCGCTGTTACCAGTTTGTCCAGTAGCTCGAGAGGAGTTTGCTATGATGACGGGGTTCGAGTCTCGCGAAGAACAGTTCCAGAAAGCAGATAAAACAAAAACAGAATAAAAAAAAATAAGATATACAAGTAAATAACAGGGTAAGAATGTGGTAAAATCTGAAAAAATTGTAAAAATCAGGCTTTTTCTAGATTGCTTATGAAAACTGTCGGTTGAGTTTAGGGAAGTAGGTGGGCGGGTCAGTCTGTGCTTTTGAAAACACTATTGCTTGGTTTTAGGAAAAGGGGAGGGTGGGACAGTCGAACGGTCAGTCAGTCAGTGAGTCAACAGTGGCCTCTTGTGGATTTACACAAGAGCAGCAGGCGCGAATGTCACTCGCAATAGAAATTTGAGATCTGAAAAATCATACACAGTGGCCTCTGGTGGATTTGCGAAAACAAAAACTGCAAATAAACGTAGCTCCTAGCAGGTATTTGGTGCTCTCCAGAAATACGAAAACGTACATTTCAGAATGAGCCTGGGTTGGTTTTTTGAGCTAAAATTGTACGTACACACTCTAGGGATATCAGATACTTATTTTACATTTTGTTTAATATGGTAGAGTAATCAATGAAATAGCAATTAATCAATGTACAACTATAGTAGTAAGATGTATAGTAGTAACAAATGAATGGTAAATACTGGTATAAATGGGATCTAAAACATTTTCAACTAATTCACTTTGTTTGTTTTGATCTCATTGTATTTGCAGTGTAAATACATTTTTTTGATTTTGGATTTTGTCCTATATACAGATGTTGTAACAAGCGACAAAGGGATCTACTCCTGCAACCTGCATCATCACTACTGTCACCTGTATGAGTCAATCAAAATTCAGCTCAATGTCACCAAATCAGGTTGGTAAATTCACTTCATATTTCAGAGGAGGTTCTTGTCTGGCTGTTCTTGGCATTTAACCTGCCTCTCGATCAGACTATTCAACTTCATGCCAAATAAGGAACTGGCTGCCGAACAAAGAATGGAAAGAATGTGAAGACCATTTGAAGAGAAAGTTTTGCACTTGCATTTTGTTCATCTCCTTTCCCAAGCTTTTTAAAGAAATTATATATATGGGTTTACAATTTAAAGGTGTCTTCAAGTATTAAAAATTAAGGTGTAATACAGCTTTACTTTATCGTACATTAGAGTGCAATGTTTATTTTTTCCTGAACAAAGATGAATGACTATCATACATTTTACAATTCAATATAAAAATAATTTTTATACCCAAAATTCTTGTTCATTTAGAACAAAAATAGTTTGATATAATTGTTATTTTAAATCTTTATACTTTTTCAAAGCTTTACATTTTTCAGTGTTCAAGAACATTTCAATAATTTACAGTATAATAAAATTCAGTGTGATCGGTTATTCTGGTATATATTTTAATAAGTATATGTCAGAGTAAAATGAGTTGCTCTGTAATTTACAGGTGTTTCATGTTTTATTACAAGATAATCCAACCTTTACAGTTGAACAAAGTGATCTTTATTGACTTTTTTTAGTAGTTTGAAACAGTATGTTGTATTATAAATAATATGTACTGAAAGAAACCTTGATACATTTACAGGATTCTTTATTTATAATTAGTTTTTATTCTGTAGATTTTAAAAGTAGAGTTTTTTGTAATGGTGCAAATATCTTCACTGTCACTTTTGACCAGTTTAACACAAGCATTAAATTCTTCACAAAATGTTGAAACGGTCATTATATATACATATATGCATACTTGTATTCATTCTGCTCACTGATCCACCTGTGGTTTTCTCTCAGCGCGTAAGGTGAGGCAGTTTTGGGATGGTCAGAAGGCAGTGTTTGTGGTTCTGGTGGGCACCACGGTGGTTCTCCCTTGTTTTAACCGCCGTCCCATCTGGACCGAGGGCAACAGTCAAGAGGACCAGCAGCAGGTGGTGCACTGGGACCGTCAGCCTCCGGGGGTCCGGCACGACCGTGCTGATCGACTCATCGACCTATACGCTTCTGGGGAGAGGCGTCTTTATGGGCCACTGTTTGTTCAACAGAAGATGAATATTTCAGCCACAGCATTCACACAGGGGGATTTCTCCCTCATCATCTCCAACATCCAGCTTCTAGATCAGGGGATTTACTCCTGTCATCTGCACCATCACTACTGCGGCCTGCATGAGAGACGCATCTTCCAGCTTACCGTGAGCCCTCCGATCCCGCAGGAACCCACAGATGAGCCTCAGTTTCTTCCCAATGAAGACCCAAGTAAGTGAAACAGCTTTACTCTCATAAGAAACAAAATAAATGAATATATTTTCGATTACAAAAATTTACAACAGCTTTTCTAAATTGTACTGTAATTCTGCAGATTCTCAAAGTGCATCGTGGGATGCTTTAAAACAGTATTGAAAAAAATTCTTATGTACTTGACTTTACTCGTCCAAAAATGTGTTATATTGTTCATAATGTATATTTAGTCTACAATTCAAAATGTTTCCCTCACCTATCTATCACCATATGGACAACTTTTCTGAACAGTGTGGTCAGCTTGCTGGGTAGCGTACCTTGTAGCTTACCTAGCCCAGTGAAGCGGTGAATCAAGGTTGTAGTGCACTTTTCTCTTATGCTTGCTTCTGAAAATATTATTGGTTTGGTGTTTCAGTATGGCAAATATATTAGTAGAATTTATGTTTATTTATGTATATTAAACATTCACCTAAGATGGTGCTAATTGACAAAAAAGGTATCAATAAAAGGTCTGTACATCATACAGCTGATATCAATTTTTGTAATAATAATTAATAATCATGAGCATCATTAACAAAATACAATGTCAATGCATAAAAGCCTTTTACTGAACATGAGTAATAACGATTAAATGCATAAAAGACAGATTATGAATGAGTAATAAACCACAAGCACTATATATAACAATATACAAGCTCATAGACGTGCCATCATCTCCCTCCTCATAGACTGGGTAGCTGAATACCAGGTGGTGTGCTCTGACCCCATGACTGAGCTTCCAAAGTTTCTGCAAAGAGGGTCTCCATCTTTATAGTTAAAATTTGGGTGCTGGTTAAAGAGCAGCCCTCTGAGAGAGAAAGTTGATCAGGCTTGATCTCCATCCCACCTGGGTGCACTTCATTGCTAAATACACAAAAATGGGTTTATTCTGAGGCTATATGATCAGGGTCAAATATTTTGCACCTGGCGTTTTGTGGAATACAGTTATGCAGCTTTTAACCATCCATATCAAGCACAGCTCGATCCTCAAGGCCGCAGAATTCCCTCCCGTCCGTCCATTTAGCACATCAAAGGGAAAAAACAGTTCTCTAGAAGAGAAAAACAACCCATGTTTTACAGTAGGGTTTAGGTAAGTGGTTCACTTGATGATTTGTACAACAAGCCCTGCCTTCTCGTGGACATGAACAAGAGGAACATGTACAGGAATCTGAAACATACAACAAAATGTACCCCATGTAATGTATTTCAGATTTGCAAAAAAGTTATACAATGAGCACCCTATAGTGAATGTGTACCCAGAGCAAAGGATTTTATGCTTTTCTAAAATGAGGCTGAGACATGTATTTCCAATGAGCCTGGACTGAAAATAGCATGCACCTGAAAAGTTCAAAATAGTCTATTAATTTAATAACCATACAATCAATTTTTTTCCAGGACTAAACAAAGTTGCACAAATCAGTGTGAATTGAGGTATTTGAAAAAAAACTGGAGAAAGAAATGACAATCTATTAGTTTATTGAATGTTCAGACTATAAGTGGCACTATTCTTAGCAGCCGATTCGAATGTTATCACTCGATTGAATAGGCTTTATCAGTGGTTATCAGCTGATAGATATAGGCCAGTAGTGGTAGGCTCAGAAGGCTGTTATCATCCATCCACATGGTTAATCAGCTATAGATTACATACGGCTGCCGCTGGAAATTAACGAGAATTATTTAAAATATTATTTATAAAATTTCCTATTAATTGTATTTTATTAACGTTTACCCCTACCCCAACCCTAAACCCAACCGTCACAGTAATGGCTCATTTTTTACTGACCGGTACAGTACGGTACGGTACGGGTCACCTTTATCAGGCTTGCGTTTTCACTACAAAGGGTACCCTTTTGGTGGGCGTGGTGTACGACAGACAGTTTCAGTCGACGTCATTCTCGCTTGAATAATGTCTACAGTAAAGCTATACAGGTTGTTCACAAATCATATGAGAAGCACTTCTCACAAAACAGATGCTTTAAACATATAAATACTTGTGTATAAATGTTTATTACTACATGATTTGACTGCAGATCAATGAAACAGCCTACTGTAACGTCTGCAATTATATAAAATAAATAAATAAATGTAGCCTCTATTAGAGAGTAATTCCGTCATTCCAAGTTCATAATAGCCCAAAATGCGATGAACGTGGCAGTTTGTTCATGATTCAGGTTGCTGAAACAATTTGCTCCTGTGTTTTGTCGGGTTTCTTTTTTTTTCGCGCTTCACTCTCGCGTTTGTCCTTTTCTTTTCTGAAAGGATCAGATGTCGAAGACACTTCAATAATCACACACGTGTTATTATCATCAGCTCAAGAAGTTCATTATATCAAATACAGATGCGATCGCGAGCTCCCTGAAGAAAGCGAAAACCGCTCGCACTTTTAGATGGCCTCGTAAAACAACAACAGGACACGGCAGAATATGTTCTTCTTGGCTTTGTGCCTGTACATCAAGACAACGACAAGGTTTGTTTGAGCTCGGGTCATCCATGGCTTGTTATTATATGCATATAGTTGTCTCAGCTGTGTATTAAAAACATGGTGGTTTCTTTGTTTTCATTCTGGCTAGCTCCACGAGTCGTGACGTATCTCTGTAACCAATCAGCATTCAGCTGCATGTGTAGCTCCACCTTTTGGTACCCTTTCTCGTGTTTGGTACCCTTCCGAAAGGGTGCCGAAAAAGTGGTACGGTTCGGTATGCCTTTTGACAGTGGAAACGGCCATAAAAGCGTACCGAATCGTACTGTACCTTACCACTCAGTGGAAACAGGCCATAATGTAAAAACAGATCTGGATCTGGAGTCTTATCTATTCGTATAGCTGATTAACCATGTGGATGGATGATACCAGTAGGCGCAGAAAACCCCTACTGGCCCATATCTATCAGCTGATAACCACTGATAACACCCCTTCAGTCGAGTGATAACATTTGAAGCTGGTGATTCTTAATGTGCGACCCACTTAGCGCTTTGTTTTGAGGTTCTGAAAACGATTACATATCAAGTCAATTCATGATTAACAATTTACAACTTGGTGGGTGTCAATTTTAAACTCTGCTTATCATGTACTATAATAACACATTAACCACAAACAAGGGATTTTCCCAAATGATCCCAGCTGATCACACAGAATAGTTGCTGCTGTCAGGAGTTCTTGTTTGTTATTTCGTCCCATTTTGACTTGTTGTACCGCAGATTCTAGTAAATAGTTTTCCAGTGAATGCGTGTCTGCAGATCATAATGGAAGTCTGAAATGGCTGTCAGCAAAGTTGGACCACAATTCACAAGTTGTTCAAGCAAGTAGATGTAGGACAAAAGAGCATGTTCCTAGTGAAATAGTCATGTCTTTGAAACCCAGAGCTTGAGGCTAGGGAGTTCTCCTGATTTTTCGAAAGATTGCTTTAGTCAGTATTTGTTTTGTAGAAAAGTGTTGCATGACTAGGTCAGCATTTATCGAGCCAAAGAAAAACACTCCTGCTAATTTCATGTAAATTCAGTCTGCACTGACCTAATGATAAACATGCATTCAAAAGAAAGATAAAGAGAAAAAAGGCTGAAAGTAATCACAAGTCATGAACTCAAACAAACAATCGTGGCCTAAAAAAGTCTTGAGGTGACCTGAAGATCTGATTACCCTGCTGTCTGGATTGCCACGTTCACCTTCATTAAAATGTAATAGTTCTCCTTTAAAGCTTATTCTTCTTTTGCTTTAAGGCTGCTTTTTTTCTTTAGTTTTTTTTTTCATTTGCATTCCAATGGCGTTCCCTCTCCCACTGTCACAGCTCTCTTTCTCACTTTGAGTTCTGCTTTGGTTCGGATCATTCGATAGCCATATGTTTTTCTTTGAGGTGCTGCCAGTCAGACAGGAGGAAAGCAGGATAAGAAAGGTCTTTTTTTGTTGTTTGCATAAGACAGAGATACAGATGATGTGAATTGGAAGACAAAAATAAGGATGGAATATATATAAATAAATATAATAGACAAAGATAAACTACTGCATAAGTTTGAATATTCTTTTCAGAGAGTTTGGGGAAAGAAGGGTGGAGATGTGCCGAAAAAAAACACTAATAAGGGAATGTGGGAAAGTCATTTTCTATGGTTTAGTAATACTCTGCGTCGACTGGACCCTAGACTACACAAACCTCAGTGGAATCTTGTGGATAATCACAGACTTTGGGTATGAAAGAAATGAGCTAAACACTTTCTGCACTGTTAAGTTCTTTATTGACAGCTAAATATTACTGTTCTTGGGAAAACAGTGAGTACCAACTCTCTGCTGTGCTGACTGTATTTCGTTTTGTTGCCAGTTGTTTGTCTTGGCTCTCTTAAAGGGATAGTTTTGCCATCATAAATCACCCTTGTGTTGTTTCACACCCATATTCTTATTTTTTCTTTTGTGAAACACAACACTGAAGTTTTAACAGTGATTCAAAAGCACTTTAAAATTAGTCCAAAGAACTTGTGCACATTGTTTTAAGTTTTATGAAGCCATATTCTATCTTATAATTTTTTTTAATGTCATTATGATATGTTATGTTACATTGTTACTTTATGTTACGTTACATTACCTTACCTTATGTTACGATATGTTATAATGCATTACGTTTTGTTGCATTACGCTACGTTACTTTACATTACATTACATCACCTTACCTTATGTTACTATATGCTACAATGCATTATATTACGATACGTTATGTTTCATTACTATGCGTTACAATTTGTTACATTACACTACATTACATTACATTACCTTACCTTATTTTATGATACGTTATGATGCATTACGATTTGTTGCATTACGTTACGTTACTTTACGTTACATTACCTCACCTTATGTTACTATACGCTATGTTTGTTATGATACGTTACGATTCATTACGATGCATTTGTTGCATTACACTACATTAAGTTACATTACCTTACAGTACCTTATGTTACGATAAGTTATGATGCGTTACAATTTGTTGCATTGCGTTACGTTACTTTACATTACCTTACCTTATGTTACTATATGCTTTGATGCGTTACAATATATGTTATGATTCATTATGATGCTTTGCGATTTTTTGCATTACGCTACATTACCTTACCTTATGTTATGAGACGTTTGTTGCATTATGTTACATTATTTTGTTACATTACCTTACCTTGCTACTATACGATACGATACATTGCATTTCATTACTATGCATTACAATTTGTTCCATTACACAACATTACATTATATAACCATATCTTATGTTATGATACATTACGCTTTGTTGCATTACGTTATTTTATGTTACATTACCTTACCTTATATTACTGTACACTATGATGCGTTATAATATGTTGTGATTCATTATGATGCATTACAATGTGTTGCATTACGCTGCATTACGTTACACTACCTCACCTTATGTTATGATAAGTTACGATGCGTTACAATTTGTTGCGCTATGTTACGTTACTTTACTTTACATTTCCTTAACCTATGATACTATATGCTATGATGCATTACGATATGATATGTTATGATTCATTATGATGCGTTACAATTTGTTGCATTATGTTACGTTACATTGTTTTATTTATTTTTTAATCTCTGAGCTTTTTTTTGTGTGTAATTGTGAGATGAGTAGTCATGACCAGTAAACAAATCACTATTATGAGTTTTTTGATTCACTTTTGAATCATTGTTTTGTTTATATATATATTTAATGAACCAATCTGCACTAACCAGTCTAAATAAATTCTTCATGAGTTAGTCGCAGTTGTTAATAGTTCATTTGACAATTGAAGATAATCGATGAAAAAGGACTTGTGTAGTGTGAGAATTGTGTGGTGCTTTTCCAGCAGGGATGCATTAAACTGATCAAAAACTATTCCTTCAGAGCATTAGACACCCCTTGTACAGTGTAGATGGTTTACAAATGTCATACAAATTGGCTATTTATCCTCCACAAGCTTTCACTTGTTCTCTTTTAACTGGTCCTGCAGTTGTGGTTCGACTTATTTATTGGTCTATTTTACTTTCTTCTCTGTCTTTCTTGTTTTCTTTCATGCACTTTGTCTCCTCCCTTGTAAATTCCATTTCCCTTCTCCTGGTTCTTTACTTTTCTGATCCATCTTGCTTGTGATGTGTGCTCTCTTTCAATTCTAACTTCTTTTTTGGATATTTACCCTCCATTTTCATCCTTTTTGGATTCTTTTTGGGCAGAGTCTTGTTTATCTGCAGGAAAAGGAAGTTTGCTTCATCTGTAAAGCATCTGGTCAGCTTTAGCTCGACTTGAAAATCGGAGGGTGAGCCATGAGGAGGAGACTGTTGTAGATTTAGGTCAGCCCACCCTCAACATCCCCTCAATCCCCCTTCAACCAAACCTCAAGCCATCCAAAATGTGTCCGTCCCTTCCCCGTCTTGTTTAAGCATGAAAATAAAGACAACTGTCTGGCTCCAAACACAGCCATTGCATAAAAGCACTTCCTTTTTGGAGTGTTCATAATTCTGTTTATCCTCTTATACTGTTCTTCGGCCATTTTGAACCAGCTGCTTGGAATCATGCGAAAACTCACATAAAGCTTTCCAGAGGATCTGGCATATCAATAAATGTTCAGAAGTTGCAAGTTTGGACTATATTCATGATCCCCAATGGTCTTAAAAGCAGGACGGTCCAAAACAAGTCCCAATAGAAGCCTTGTTCGGGATTGTTTGGCCCATAAATATTCACCTTTCATCATGAGCCCAAATTCGACGTCTTCATAATACTACTGTTCTTGAAAACAAGAAAACTTATCAAAATCTGGAAGCGTTTGTTTTTAAATCATTCGCAACGTGAACATGCAAAGGAAATCTGAAGCTCGGCTCAACACATCGTAACCGTAAATCACAGCTCTTGTGTAAAAGCCTGCTTTGTGGTTTTGTTGGTTACAGGAGGTGAAATAGAAGTTAATGTGTTTCAAAATTTTGTTGACGGTGTAGTAAAAAAGATTTTTATTAAAAGCGCAACAGTGCGGATGTTATGACCGAACACATTATTTTTCTCTTTACCACGGCTGCTGATTGCCAACAAACAGTCATATCCGGCGTTTTATGAGCTCTCCTGAAAAACGAGGGAAGAAGATCCTTCAGCTGTTAGTGATTACTGTAATCTAGCTAGAGATATTAGCCTGTGTTTTCCTCACTGCTGTGGGTTCAAACATGCACAATAAGAGGTTACCATTCAGATTGCAGGGTACAGGGTAACTGTTTTTCACAGGTTACAATTACTTAATGGCTATGTTTTAGGAAAGCAGTAGGCAGAATGTCCTTGTTCTCACAGAGAGTGTGGGTGGTATATTAGAAGGAGTATTATATCTGCATATATTTTGCATTTGTAGTGGTTCCTTACAAAAATTATCAATATATTTGTTTGCATTTGTTCTTTTTTACTTTATAATAACTATAATAATATACAGTACAACCCTAAATGAAAAAAGTTGGGACATTATGGAAAACGCAAATAAAAAAGTAGTGATTTCTAAATTTACTTTGACCTTACTTTAAATTTGACCTTTTCCAAAAAAAGTCTAAGTCTAAAAGGGCTAGTAATCAGGTAAATCAGGTAATTTGGTTAAATAATTATGTGATTTGAAACAGGTGATGTCAACAGGTGATTACAATTATGATTTGGTACAAAAGCAACATCCAAGAAAGGTCTAGTCCTTTAGGAGCAAAAATGGGCCAAGGATTGCCAGTTTGCCAACAAATATGTGATTAAATTACTGAAATGTTTAAAAACAAAGTTCCTCAAAGAAAGATAGGAAGACATTTGGATATTTCACCTTCAACAGTGCATAACATAATTAAAACATTTAAGGGATCTAGAGGAATTTCAGTGCGTAAAGAACACGGACGCAAACCTAAGCTGAACAACCAGGGCTCAGGATTACTTCAGCAAACCTTTGTCAAGTTCCACAATATGGTGTTCAATCGACAAATGCCAGTTAAAACTGTACTGTGCCAAAACGAAGCCCTATGTTAACTGTGTCCAAAAGTGATGTCAAAAGGGTTCCAATATGCATATTTAATGCTTAAGAAGCATTAATTATGTTTATCATAGTCTTATTGTGGTCACAGTTGGAAAAAAAAAGTAATGTGCCTTTATATTTTTATGTGGAAGCCATGATACATTTTGATATGATTATTTAAGCAGCATTTATTAGAAGTACAATTATTGTATAACATTACATTGAATGTCGTGCTTTTTAAATAGAAGTATTGAACTGTTTTGTAGCGTATATGTATAATAGGTAATTAAATCTTATTATTATTATTCTTACCACACAAAAGACTTAAAAAGAAGCAAGCTGATTTTTTTATTTTAGGTTTTCAGTCATGGCTCTTTTGTAAAATCCAAGCATAACAGCCTCTAAATGATTTTCCACATCCCACAATACTTCTTTTCTCAGAGCTATGATGTCATATTTTGTCATCTCCTGTCGTCATTTTAGGCTGCGTGTCTTTATTATGTCTGCATCACAGATGAAGTGGTGCAACTTTGGCTTATTTATTTAATTTATGAAATTTTCCTGTGGAAGCAATACGGCTCAGTCACTCAGTAAAATAAACCACACAGTACCTCCCCATTCCTCCCTCTGTTTTCCACCACTCTTCTTAGTTAAGCCCATGTAGTCCTGCCAGGAAAATAAGCAGATCTCATTCTGGCTGAAAACACGTGGCAGTTTCCGGCCTTTCTTGCTGAATTTGGAGTTGCAATTAAAAAACAAGTGCACTAAGAACTAAACATCTACATTTTTGTTTGATCATCTTGTCCAAAGCCATTTAGAATGCATGAAATGTAGATATTTATCAGGGTGTGTATTTTCTAAAACTTTGCCATAACTTTAGTGTTGCCAACACACTTTTCTGAAGTTCAGGAGCAGGCATTGCACTCTCTCACCTCAACATCTGTTTACAACTAATGCCAGATCTCTGCTTCTGCAGTCGTCTTCAGATGAGGGTCAAGCCCTCACATGCTCACGTTTACAGGTTGCTGTGCCAAGGATGAAAATGCTGTATAAAGGTCAAGAAAAAAAAGAGACAACCACATGGCAGTTCATAACAATGTTTTTTTTTTAAATGAATCGTGGACATATATACAGAGATGCCTGTTATCATTAAAAAGATACTGTGAGGATTTACAGAAAAAAACATGCTGTTACCAAATTACCATTTGTTAGGCAGTAACTCGTCAGATCTAAATATGCCACTAAATGCAAATGCCTTTTGTTGTTCCACACATACCTTGAAGGAGATTCTTGGTTTGACTATTTAAGGGAAAGTGTCAAGAGGTTCGGGGCGATTCTGTAACCAGATTAGCCCAGTGTGTATCTCTCATACTCCATACTATGTATATTTTGAAGTCAAGTATGCATCTTTTGATTTTAAATTTATCTTTGAGAATTAGATGTTTGTATTGACTGTTTATGAAATGACTGAATGAATTGGCGTAATACACATTCAGATGACTAATAAATTGTTATGTTTTGAATAATTCACACAGATTTCGTGTTATTATCTTTATAAAAATCGTGTTATAAAATCTTTAGTAGATTACGTTAAGTCCATAACACCACAAGCTCCTATACAGGGGTGAGTTTCCCAAAACCATCGTTAGCCAACTAAGGTCGCAAGTTTCGTCGTTACAAACATAGTTAGTTGATTTGCCTATTCCCAAATCCATTGTTCCAACAAACATTCGCAAACTGCGTCGCAAACTTGAGCACTTGAAACGACACCTCTGTAGCTGTTGTTAGAAACATAGTTCCTGGCTGTGTTCTATTCCCACTTATCTCCCCTATGCCCTAATCATTTAGAACATTCTAACATTCAAAGTTGGAATTATTAAAAATAAAAAAGCATTAAGGTCATCAGTCTTAGGTGTAATTTGATTTCAAAGTATTTTTACAGTTCTGTTTTAGCGATCTTCCTGTTTACAGTTGTGCTCTCTTCGCAGTGCACTTTGAAAACATCGATATCATTTTAAACACAGCCTCATGGCGAAAGCTACAGATGACCTATTATTTAAAAGCGGAATTATAATCTCCAAAGCTTGTGAAAAAAACATACGTTAATTCTTTGATTTTATAGTGGGTTATTTATTAAGTATCTGTACTGTATATGACATGGGCCTGTTGGTTAGAACTTTCTGCTGTGGTTTGCATGTGCCAAATTGTAAAACTAGACTTTAAAAAAAATGTAAAATAAAAAAACAATATCCTACTTAATAATAATAATAATAATAATCATCATCATCATCATTAATATTAATATTATTATTATTATTAAACTAAATATTTGTATAATAAATAGCCTCATTATTTATTTATTTATTTATTTATGTGATTTATTTATGAGATTAGAATAGTGTTAGCTTTTTTAAGTGATTTTATGTTTTAGAATAGACTGTGTAATGTTCTCAATAATATTTGTAGAGGAAACACAGGCCCTATATGTGCCATTTACATATATTTCAATGAATATGGAAAACGAGTGCATGTTTTTACCAAAACTAATATTGAATTTTATTTTAAATGCATGTTTATGTAAAACAACATAATTTGCACAAAGAAATGATGGGGTTCTTCTCTAAAGAAGTTGTGTACTCCACCCCGTTTAGAGCATCATTATGGGCATTTTACGCTATAACTAACATGGTTCAAGCAATGGATCTGTGACAGAGAAACTAGGGGTTTTGGGAAACACTCCTCACTACATCGTTCTTTTCCCAAACGATGCATCGTACTATGATAGTTTAGCTGCTGTTTGAGAAATGCACCCCAGGTTAGTAACAGACTAAAACACAATAGACGGAGCAGCGTGGCATGCTATACGATGTTCTTAGAGCTCCGACTAACACATTGGCGTTAATTCAAGTATACTTGGACTGTAAAAGGCTAATAATGGGTTTTCTATTTAGAACAACAAAGTATTGTTGAGACCAATCTAAATGTGGGTAGGCTTTCATCTCTAAACTTAAAATACTATTTAAATCATGTGGTGATTATTCAAAGTTACTAATAGTTTAAGTAAATTGGTCTGCTTGATTTTATAGTAATGATCATTGTATGATTAAATACAGGGAGTGCAGAATTATTAGGCAAGTTGTATTTTTGAGGATTAATTTTATTATTGAACAACAACCATGTTCTCAATGAACCCAAAAAACTCATTAATATCAAAGCTGAATATTTTTGGAAGTAGTTTTAGTTTGTTTTTAGTCTTAGCTATTTTAGGAGGATATCTGTGTGTGCAGGTGACTATAACTGTGCATAATTATTAGGAAACTTAACAAAAAACAAATATACCCATTTCAATTATTTATTTTCACCAGTGAAACCAATATAACATCTCAACATCCACAAATATACATTTCTGACATTCAAAAACAAAACAAAAACAAATTAGTGACCAATATAGCCACCTTCATTTGCAAGGACACTCAAAAGCCTGCCATCCATGGATTCTGTCAGTGTTTTGATCTGTTCACCATCAACATTGCGTGCAGCAGCAACCACAGCCTCCCAGACACTGTTCAGAGAGGTGTACTGTTTTCCCTCCTTATAAATCTCACTCCTGGATAAAATCATGTTTTTCTTGAAGGATGCAGACTTCTTCCTGTACCACTGCTTGAAGGTGTCTTCCAGAAACTGGCAGTAGGACTGGGAGTTGAGCTTGACTCCATCCTCAACCCGAAAAGGCACCACAAGCTTATCTTTGATGATACCAGCCCAAACCGGTCGGACTGGAGCTCTCTGCCCTTTACCGATCCAGCCACGGGCCCATCAAAACTCACTCTCATTTCATCAGTCCATAAAACCTTAGAAAAATAAGTCTTGAGATATTTCTTGGCCCAGTCTTGACGTTTCAGCTTGTGTGTCTTGTTCAGTGGTGGTCGTTTTTCAGCCTTTCTTACCTTGGCCATGTCTCTGAGTATTGCACACCTTGTGCTTTTGGGCACTCCAGTGATGTTGCAGCTCTGAAATATGGCAAAACTGGTGGCAAGTGGCATCTTGGCAGCTGCACGCTTGACTTTTCTCAGTTCATGGCCAGTTTATTTTGCGCTTTGGTTTTTCCACACGCTTCTTGCAACCCTGTTGACTATTTTAAATGAAACGCTTGATTGTTTGATGATCACGCTTCAGAAGCTTGGCAATTTTAAGAGTGCTGCATCCCTCTGCAAGATATCTCACTATTTTTGACTTTTCGGAGCCTGTCAAGTCCTTCTTTTGACCCATTTTGCCAAAGGAAAGGAAGTTGCCTAATAATTATGCACACCTGATAATGGGTGTTGATGTCATTAGACCACACCCCTTCTCATTACAGAGATGCACATCACCTAATATGCTTAATTGGTAGAAGGCTTTCGAGCCTATACAGCTTGGAGTAAGACAACATGCATAAAGAGGATGATGTGGTCAAAATACTCATTTACCAAAAATTCTGCACTCCCTGTAGTTTTGTTTTGATTTAGTAGATAGCAGATCTTTGGGGACCACACAAAAAATATTCTTACAGCCCAGGAGCTCCAAGGGCTATAAAGTTTGCATCTGCGGATAATGAGCATGTGCACATCAGTATAGCGTCATATTATTTTTTCATTACTGTAAAGGGTAGGTTTAGGGTTGGGGGAAGTGTAAAACACAATACAAGACAATAAATGAATCAAGCAAAAGCTCCAGGAGGTTGTACAGCCCACTTGGAGGTGAAGTGTAAAGTAACATATGCTGATGATTCAGTGATTGTGAGTCTACTCCATGATCAGGATTTGGGGCATAGTCCTGTTGTGGAAGAATTTACTTTCTGGTGTGATAGATTTTCTCTCCAGTTGAATGTAAGTAAATAAAAAGACCTGGTGATAGATTACAGGAAGGCTTCTCCTACCCTCAGCATAACAACTATTAAAGGTTTGGACATTGAAATTGTTGATACACATAAATATCTAGGGGTCGTTATCGACAGCATGTTGACATTCCAACCTAACACCCAGCCTGTCTATAAAAAAGACTTCAACAAAAGATGGAGGAAACTTCGACCGTTTAGGGTTTGTACCATGATGACACTGTTTTATAAACAATTTATTGAATCTGTTTTATCTTTTTGCATTGTAGCTTGGTACGATAATCTGAGTCTGTCAAATAAGAACAGGTTGAGTAGCCTTGTTAAGGTGGCAGGCAAGATCATCGGTTTTAACCAGACTGGTCGAATGGTAATTTACCGTAATTATGTTTTAAAGAGAGGTCAGGGCATCCTATGCACCTCGGATCACCCATTGTACTCTGTGCTGCCATCAGCACGTCGTTTTAGAGTTCCTATTTCCAGGACAAATGGAATTAGAAATTCTTTTATAATGGTGGCCATTAGGTCATTAATTGAGTCCAACGAGGAGGGAGATGCACCTAAAAATGATGTATTGTATGTTTTGTTATAATAATTTGGTAATGTGTATATGGAACTTAGGGACTTGTTATATTTGTAACTAACAAAACATCATATGCATTAGTTTCCTATTAGTCAAATGCAATGTGATTTACTAATGCCAGTTACACACACAATGTTATCTGCATATTCACTTGTCAGCAGTCTCAAGGAAATCACAGACAAACACCTAAAATCAGAGACAAACAGCTGAAAATTACATATACAACATTTTAGTCATTGAATGGCAAGATATGGGCTACTGATAACTCAGAGGTTGGAATCGTATCGTAGACACTCATTTTGAATGAAAGCATTTGCTAAATGAGTAAATACAAATGTCCAACAGAATATCAGCAAGCATGGTTTCTATGAGTAACCATTCTCACTCACTCATTATCCTTCGGCTTAATCCCTGATTTGTCACAGCAGGGCTTCTGCAAGCAGCCATTCCCTCCTTCATACTTCTTTTTTTTTTAATGCAAATCAGATTCAGAAATCTGTTTTTCCCAAACATTATTTTCAATGATTAGTCATCATTTACATATTGTGTTAGTTTCCTGGCAAGTGTTGATTTTATTCTTTTGACCACATGGGATGGAGAACATTTTTATGTTGAAAGAATAAAATATAAATAGCATTTGAGCTTGGGTCATTTTTAAAACTCTCATGAAATCAGATCATGATTAAATATCTAATACACCTCCTTCAAAATAGCTGAAGATTTCATTTCCACAGTAGATGATTGTGTGTGTCTGTAAACTATTTTAGTAACACAGAGCCCTCTGGTGGTTAATGAAAAAACAAAAAGCATCAAGTTCAAGGCCAAACTCCTCATTATATGTTCTTGATCATCTTCTCTTTTAGACACAAATTTGGTGGAAGTGCCTCCACATGTTATCAACGTCATCCTATCAGAGCAAAGGACTCACTTCCTGCAGCAGCTGGGCTATATCCTGGCAACTCTTCTCCTATTGGCCCTCATCATGCTGGCTATCGTTCTCCTTACACGGCACCGGAAAAAACAAGGTTACTGTTGTTTTATTGGTCCCATCCATCTGTTGATTTCCATGTTATTGCTCTAAAATGCATATAAATATTTCTCAAGTACATAAATTTGTATATGTAATCTTGGGCGTCATGGTGGTGTAGTGGGTGCTGCTGTCGCCTCACAACAAAAAGGTTGCTGGTTCGAGCCCCAGCTGGGTCAGTTGGCATTTCTGTGTGGAGTTTGCATGTTCTCCCCGTGTTAACATGGGTTCCCTCTGAGTGCTCCACTTTCCCCTACAGTCCAAAGACATGCGCTATAGATGAATTTGGTAAGCTAAATTGTCCGTAGTGTACAGTATGTGTGTATGTCCTGGTCCTCTAGGTTGAGGGTTGAGCATGGGGCTAACGACCCACCTCGTAAAAATGAGATGTTACGAAACATCAACATGGTGTGGCTAAATATCAACTTTGATATAAACAGCCCTGGGAGTAAGAGTAAGTAATGTGATCATGATGACATATTTACCCAGATAGCAAAATCTATCTGGCTCACCCCTGGGCCATAACCTGGCATATGTTCCGACTCACTATACACCTGGGGTCCTCGGCTCAAAACTGACACACATGCTGCAAACCAACACATATATAAATCTGGCCCACTGCCTTCAAAATAATGTATGGTTTTGTGTGGCCCAAGTCACATTGGTGCAGGCATTATCAGACAGATCTGGCTGAGATCCAGCTTGGTCCTTGGGCCAGATCTGGCGCAGACACTATCAGACAGATCTGTTTGAAAGTGTCTTTCCTTCATCAGAGTGACAATATACAGGTGCGACTGGAGTTTATTTAAACAATCAATGCAAACAATACAGAAAATTATATGATTTAAATAATAATATCAAATTAATCTATTGACAATGCAGTAAAAGGAGAAAAGAAAAATATAATGCAGTATAAATGCAATAGGAAGTTTTAAACATTTAACACATTAAACATTTTTAAGAGATCACACTTAGCTGATGATTGGTAATAATCTTGTTTGGCATGCTGTCCCGGGAGAGAGCCCTGAGCTTATAAGATCCTCAATGCCTGGCATCCCTCCCGTTAGCAGGGCGAGAGAGGAGTTTGAGATATAGGGATGCTAAGGAGAGATATACAGCTTGCAAAGAGCTTGACTATGATGCCAATTTGGAATGTTCAGTTTACTTAGATTGTGTGTTGTTTGCACTGTGGGAGGAAACCGGAGAACCCAGGGAAAACCCACATGAGCACGGGGAGAATGAGCAAACTCCGCACAGAAATGTCGACTGGTTTAGTAGGGACTTTCACCAGAGAAATTCTTACTGTGAGGCAACAGGGCTAATCACTGGGCCACCGTGTCGCCCATCTAGAAAGGAGTAGGTGTGGGTACGGGGGATTCTTCAAGACGAAGATACTGAGATAAAAAAACACAGTTTTTTAATAGTGATTTAGGAATCATCTGATAGGTGAATTAATCGCAGGGTAATGCGGGACTTGACTTGAACAATCATAAGCACGTGATCCTCTCGCAATTAGTTTATAAATAAACTTCACTTAAATATATTAGCCATGTGAATAATAGCTGTGATTAAGTTTTGCCATAATAAACAAACAGAACTATATGTTGAACTATACATAATAGAACTCATAATCACTAGCTTATAAATAGGTGTAAAAGCTTCAGATGTGTACACCATTTCAGAACTTTTACCATGGACACAAACTTTATGAATATATCATCAAAAGCATTTTTTGCCTGCTTAACCTTGCAAACATCCTGATAAGTGTGACTAATCATCAAACATTTTTAACACGAGCAAAATATTTAACTTTAGCCTAGTAGAACAGATTTTCAATGAGTGAATCAGAGGGAGCATGCTTAATCAAACACGTGACACCAATCACAATTCAACTGCCAATTCAACCTTTTTTTTAAGGCCAAGATTATGATCCACGGAAAGTTGAAAGCCCACCCCTGCCGACGGTGACGTATGTGTGAGTATCATTAATCTTAAAATGTCATCTATGAACATTAACCCTCTTCTGTCATAAATAAACCCTTAACTGTTCGTGTTTCATACATCTAGAAGCCACACGTCACGTGTTAAGAAAGAATGTGAGCGTAGCTACTCAGACATGAGGCCAAGCATGCAGGAGGAGACTAAACTGGGTGAGTTTACCTCATATTTCCTTCAAATATGCTGCATCACATTGGAAATAGACCTGAATATGTGTATTTCCCTTTGTTTCCTCAGACTACAAGAACAATCTTCTGAAGGAAGCAGAAATGTCCAAAATCTGCTCCCCAAAAGCCATTGACCTGGACAGAGGTAAATTCATTGGTTATTTCTGATTTCTGCCATTTGATTTAGCCTTGAGAGTGGTTTATAGGTCTAATATGTGATTTACTTCAAAACATATACTGTACATTTAAAGTGTACTAAGACAACTAGAAATACTCCACTACCTGACAAAAGTATTGTCGTCGATCTCAGTTGTAAGAGCAATAAATAAAAACTTGACTTCTAGCTGATAATTTGAAAAGGTGGCAGTAGGTACATTTTTAGATGAATCATCTGTTGAACTAGAACAAATACTGCAGAAGACCTATTGGAACCCGAATGAACCCAAGATTCTCACAGAAATCAGTCAAGTTTGGTGAAGGAAAAATCATGATCTGAGGTTTCATTCATTATGGGGGCATGCAAGAGATCTGCAGAGTGGATGGCAGCATCAGCAGCCTGAGGTATCAAGACATTTGTGCTGCCCATTACATTACAAACCACAGGAGAGGGATAATTCTTCAGCAGGAGTTCTCCTTCTCATAGTTCAGCCTCCACATCAAAGTTCCTAAAATCAAAGCAGATCAACGTGCTAAAGCCCAGTCACGAGACATGAACATTATTGGGCATGTCTGGGGTAAGATGAAGGAGGAGGCATTGAAAATGAATCCAAATAATCTTGATGAACTCTGGGAGTCTTGCAAGAACGTTTTCTTCACCATTCCAGATGACTTTATTAATGAGTTATTTGAGTCATTGCAGAGATGTATGGATGCAGTCGTCCAAGCTTATAGGAGTCATACACAATATTAATTCTTTTTCCACTACACCATGACTTTATATTCTATACTGTACATTATTTCTGTTAAGTGACAAGACTTTTGTCCAAGCAAAGTCAGACCTTAATGTCTTAATTAAATAGTTAAAAATCAAGGCATGATCATTTTATTTTGGTAAAATAAGCGTAATCTAGAGGCCTTTGCCTTTCATAAAAGCCGATTCTGATACCAAATGATCAACTAGAAGTCAAGTTATTATTTGTTGATCCTAAAACTTGGATAGGTGACAAGATTTTTGTCAGGTAGTGTATACTACAAGGATGTGACTTTGGAGACTTTTTTCATAAACTATCATGAAACATTATCAATCATTAATGAATGAAACGTTATTGTAGTGTGATCCTAAAAATATCCAGAGAATAAATTCTCTAAGTTTCTCTGGACTTACCGCATTTATTAGGTATGTGTTGAGTAAAATGGTAATATTTAGTGTATTTTATAACATTCTGACAAAATTTGTTTCAAACTTCAATTAAAAATATTGTCAATCTGGTCCCTTTCCCCATTCATTCCACCAAATACTGATTTCTTCACTCCTTCTGGAATGAAAACATTGGTATTGGTGTTGTCTAAAAATAAATATAATCATGTCTGAAAACCTTTATGCAAATATAAATACTCTAAATAACAGCATTTTAATTTCATTTTATTTATTTTGAATAAATGTCTTCAGTAGAGAATAAAACCAAAGTTCTGTGTATGTGTGTATATATCAGTGCCATATTGTGTGTGTGTCCCAATTCACACCATCTCTCTCTCTCTCTCTCTCTCTCTCTCTCTCTCTCTCTCTCTCTCTCTCTCTCTCTCTCTCTCTCTCTCTCTCTCTCTATTTTTCTCTTTGCAGAGATGGAGAAAGCTTCTTGGAAATGAGAGGTACTTTGCCACTGGCTGGTCCAGGGGCAGATTGAAAATGGAAGAAGAATGAAATGCTGAGAGGCAAGAGTGTGGCTAGGGAATAAGAGGAAAAGAAGGAGAGAAGGACACAGCTGTACAATTTTTTTT
The DNA here is from genome assembly GCA_903798195.1 of Danio kyathit. Taxonomy (NCBI): domain Eukaryota; kingdom Metazoa; phylum Chordata; class Actinopteri; order Cypriniformes; family Danionidae; genus Danio; species Danio kyathit. The sequence continues at coordinate 28,064,120 of LR812529.1, read as the reverse complement.
GACTCAAGATCCTCCACTGCTCTCTCAAAGCTTGCAGGAAGCAAAAGAGTCTCACCAGCAGTATTTCGGATGACTGATATATTAGAATAATGGCAAACAAACATTTTAGAGCTCTAATAATAACACAGTCTGCATTTTTGTTCACCTAAATTTGCTTGGTGCTGCCACACGCTCTATGAGTGAGAAGTAAACACATGCAGACTGATGTGTCCTGACTGTCTGAATGTTTATAATGGGAGATTTACACTAAGTGAGACCGAAACAAGCCTGTGACACAAAAATATAGTTAACTTAAAACTATATAAACTTCTTATTGATTAGAAATCAGAATACTGTGCAGCATTTAGCACAGTTTTAAGATGATTCATTTGGTAATTAAATCAGTATGGCCACAAATATTACAAAAGCTATAGCTGGATCACATCTTTTTTTTCTCAGTAGGTTTAAGCTGTGCATTCTGAAAGCTGCAGTTCATACATCTAGCATTACGCAGACTTATAAACAAGGATAAAAGGGATAATTCACCCAAAAATGAAAGTTCTGTAATCACTTACTCACTTACAAACCTGTTTGGGTTTCTTTCTTTTGTTAAACACAAAAGAAGATATTTTGAAAAATGTTGAAAATGTGTAACCATTGATTTCCATACTTTACAGACTTTCAGCTTTCTTCTAAATATGTTCTTAGGTGTTTAACAGAAGAAAGAAACTTGTAAACATTTGGAACCACTTGAGGGATAGTAAATATTGAGTATAAATTTATTTTTGCATGAACTACCCCTTTAATTAAATCGCAATCGATTATATTTTGCTTATATTGTTGATTTTTGTCTGTGTGGTCATGTAAAAGTTCATAATTTAGCCCAGATTGAATCTAAACATTAAAAAAGCTTAATAAATTATGTTATAAATATGAAACCTGCGCTTTCACGAGTAAGCACAATCAATTTAGTCAAAATATTTCATAATGCAAGTCAGGATAATATTGTAAACACATTTAAATCTTTTCTTTTTTGTTCATTTTGATGACTGTTACCATTTAAAAAGCTACGTTTCTTTCATTTCATTTATATCCTGTCACCAACAAATACTGTTATCATTTGTATATTTTCATATTAACTTTACAAGCCTTACTAACTTCTTTGTCAATGTTTGAATATTCTATTAGCTCAATGTATTTGCCGCCATGCTCTCTTCTAACCGCCAGCTTTGTGTTCATTAGCAAACAAGTAAGTGTGAAACTGATGCTAATCCATTAAGGTACAACATGAAGTCAATTTTATTTTAGCAGCTTGTACATGGCTGTGCATATTTATACATGATAGCCGTGAACATTTCTTCTCTGGGTTACTCAGATCTGTGTTATGCATATAGTTGTATCTTAATAAGGTGAAGCTATAAAGCAATGCTCATGCCTGTTATGATCATTTCATGACACTTTAACTGCCCTTTGAATTTCTTTAAAGCTTCCGTGTAAGAATTTCACAAGGTTGCAGGAGGAATTTTCTGGTTTGATGCTATATAATGGATGCTTGATTATTCTCCTCCTAAAGCAGTTTTAGTATTGATGATTTCATTTTCCAGTTCGCTGCCATGTTCAAAGCAGAATCAAATCAATTCAAATAAAAGTTAACCTCTGGATTACTTTGGTTGTATGTAGGTGTTTTTTTCAGTTTTGTAGGCTCAATCGTATCAATAGGCTTGATGTTTTCGATACTGGGAAAGACATGTTATAATTCAACAAACAGCAAAATGTCTAATGGACTGCAATAAGACGAAGACTGTAGTGTTGCTTAATTTGATTGACATTTCCTGTGATTTTGCCTGGAGTGATATCAGAGCTGTCAAAACAATAATTCAGGCATCAAAACACATTTTACATTTGACGCACAGCACTGCAAAACGTCTAACGCAATGTTCATAGATATAATGACAAAGATCTAATTGAGTATTAATAATTATTAATCAAACAAATAATTTTTTTCTGAGTGAATATGTGTGTTATATGGTTATGAGAAGGATTATTAATAAAAAAAACTAAATAATACCACAAAAGGCTTAGAAATCTCTGTAATCTTTTGTGACTTAAACTAAAATCAAAACTACAATAAAATGATATAAACATATATTAAAAAAACAAAATCAAACAACAAAATGACTAACCCTTAGATAAAAGTATAAGTTTTGAGAAATTATTTTCTATTTCTATTAACCGTAAAATACAACATAATTTATTAAATATAAAGAAGCTTATGATAATTGAATAGCTTTTGGACATGATTGACACTGCCCAGTTGTTTTTTTTGTGCAAAATATAAAATAAATTATATTTAAATATAAACTAAATCTAAGACAAAGAAACTAAAATAATTTTTGGTATATGTAACAAAAGAAACATTAACAGAAACTATTTTATTTCAAGTAGTTCACCAAGGAATTATAAAATACTCTGAACCATAAAATATGACATAATTTATTAAATATAAATAAGCAAATGTTAATTGAATAGCTTTTGGACATGATTCTCACTGCCCACTTGTTTTCTTTTCTTTTTTTTGTGCACCACAATTTATTAATAACTTGATTATGAGCAGCGATAAATAGAAACTAAACCTAAAACAATGAAACTAACATCATTTTTGGTATATGAAACAAAAGAAACATTAACAGAAAAAAACAAGAAACTTTTTTATTTTGGCTAGTTCACCAAGGAATTATGTACAATTTTCATTTAGTTACCTTATAAATAGCAGAAAATAAAACAAAAATAAAAAAAGACAGACTAAAAATAGCCAAATCATGATATTAAAAGAATAAAATATAAAAATGTATCCAAAAACAAACAAACAACAAAATGACTAACACTTTGTTTAGATAAAATTATAAAAATTATAAGAATTTTGAGAATTTATTTATTTTTGCTTCTCTGAAACAAAATACAACATAATTTAATAAATATAAATAAGCAAATGTCAAGTAAATTGCTTCCTGATATGGTTGACACTGACCAGTTGTTTCCTTTTCTTTTATTGTGCACCACAATTCATTAACAACTTGATTATGAGCTGGGTTAAATAGAAAGTAAATCTAAAACAATGAAAATAAAATCTTTTTTGGTATATGAAACAAAAGAAACATTAACAGAAAAAAACATAGGAAATAAAATTATTTTATTTTAGCTAGTTCACCGAGGAAATATTAATACTTTTCATTTAGTTACCAAATATAAAAATATTAAATAATATAGATAAAAATGACAATGGAAGAAAAAACTAACCAAAAACAGACTAAAAAGTCAAATTAATAATAAAAAAAGATATAAATAGATAACATTATAGATAATATAAAAATTTATTCAAAGTATAAATTTAAAATACAGTAGTTAATTATAAGAAAATCTGGGGGGGGGTCACATTTACAGCATTTTTACGAATTTGTACGTTACATTTTAATTCAGAAAATACTACATACAACATAAAAATTGAATTGAAATAATTCTCTTTATTTAATTTTAGTCAAACCATTTTAATTCTTCAAATGAATTTACCGCTTCATTCCCCGCTGGAGTCCAGACTGGCCGTGTCATGTCTTCTGTCTGCCGCACGATGGCAGCACTGCGCCGGAGAACAGCTCGGATATTCCAGCCTGATTCTCTCAAGGATGTGAACCTTTCCTTCCTGTTCCAGTAACACAGGCAGCAAAACCTCCGCATAGTGAGCCGCACCAGACATCTATCAGGCCTCCATAATGGCTCTGCTCTTATCCCTAGCTTTAAAATGTCGCTTAATCCATAGCTTCAATCGCGCCAAACGCGTGATTGCGTTCATTTAGCATCCATCATCCCAGACCTTTTTATTTATTGTCGCCGCACGTCTGGACAGGCAGGCAGCATCAGGAACACGCGCTGTTCTCCGGCAATTGTTCTCACCATATTCTCATGGCGGAGACTAAAATCATATACCACATAGACGAGGAGGAAACTCCTTATTTAGTCAAACTGTCAGTGGCTCCGGAGAAGGTAACTTTAGCGGATTTCAAAAATGTTCTCAGCAACCGACCAGTCAACAGCTATAAATTCTTCTTCAAATCTATGGACCAGGATTTCGGGTAAGTGAGAGGATGCCAGGTGTTATTGTATTCCTTCATTTGTGGTATGCAGAACGATGCTGTCATTGATGGCGGTGATGGTTTTGTCATGTTGGCACCTGCCTGTCAGTGCTGATGATGTCTGTATCATCATCACCATCGTCTCCTCCTTTGTGGGCTCAGCATCAGGACAGATAGAGTCATGTCCAATATGCCGTAGCGCGACGCACAGTCCGTCTCTTTGCTTCTGTGATTTGCATTTTGAACTGGTTTGTTTGCATGGTAACCGAAGTTTGACCTTTCAACACATCCAGCATTAACTGGCTAAAAATGATTGACTCCTGATTTATTTATATATTATAGACTACTTAGTGTGTCTGTTTTTCTGTCAGCTTATATTATGGATTTATTTTCTGTCGGCTTATGAAAGCTTTCTTTGCAGGATTACTCTGGGATAAAATAGATAGGAAAACATAGCTTGGCCAAGCTGTTTTTAGGGTGTGTTCACACTTGTAGTTCGGTTCTCTTGATCCTGACCAAGAAATAATACGATAACGTACATTTACTCCTAATTCTTAAACAAAAGCGTTCACACTGGTCATTTTTTTAAGATTTAAGGCTGAACCAAAATATACTATTCATTTGAAGCATATTGTACAAGGTCTAAAAGTATATTGTGTGCTGTAACTAGTAGGGGAGAGCGGGGCACAAAGTAACACTTTTGGGTTTTGGTCAAATAATGAACAAAGTAATGGGGTTAGACAAACCATATTTTTTTTACAAACAACACACAAGCCTCTCCTACAAATGAGCACTGGAATTATGATCGCCGGACCTGTGGTTTCTGTGCAGTATTGCCAAAAGTGCCAAGAGTAAAAATGTTACTTTTTACCCAACCTGCAGGGCAAGTTGTAACAGACAGGTGGTTAGTTGTAACACATGCTTATAAAGGCAGATTTCACACAATTAATTTAAATTCAGTTTACTTTAAATAGTAGCTGTATTTCCTCAGTAATCGGCTCATTTCTTTTTTATTCTACATAGCACAGTATGTTTATTTATTTTTGTTTATTGGATAAACACATTTGAATTTATTTGCATTATTATCCATTTATTCATTATTATACAATGCATTTATTTGCATTATTAGCAATAAAATATTTTTTTTTCTATAAAAAAAATATTTTCTATTAAAAAACATTTTTATTTAAAAAGTTCTCAACATTACACTCAAAATTCAAAAAAATATTTTGTTGGTTTAGTTGGTGTTCAACGGTGTGTGGCTTAATTGTAACACCCTGTTACAACTAGCCCCGCTTTGTCATGTTTTACTCAAAACTGGCTAGCAGTCACTGTGTGTTTTATACATCTTTCAAAATGGTTAGCCTAGAAGACGATGATCACGACAATATAAGATTTTACGTTCATACTTTCACCGATTTTTTTCAAAATAAAAAAAATATTGACTATAATAAAAAATAGTTTTATGCTGCAAAAATGGTTTCTCCTGTGTATCTCATCCAAATTTCGCCGAAAATTTTCAATAATTGGCAGGAAGACGTCTGCTGACACTGTGATGAAAACCTCGGAAGCATGCCATGATTAACCCTGAGCAAATACCTTAAAACTCCGTGCTACATTTAACCCCGCGTTACTTTGTTCCCCGCACTCCCCCTAGGGATCTCACGAGTTTACAAGCAGAGGACATTAGAACAAAAATCTTTTTGCATATCAGAACTGAATGTTCTGTGTTTTCAACAATATCGCAAGTTCATTAAAACCTGGCTGAAAATATTAGAAAAAAAACTTTAAAAAGATTTTTTACTTGAATATTTAATCATATAACTTAGCGTAATAAACTTATTGTAATAAATTTTTAAATAAAAGTGGTGTATAGACCTATTCCCTTCTAGTAAAGACGTAATGAATTTATTGGTGCATTTTAACATCTTATGCATCAAATATGTGCTCTAATCTTCATTGAGACATGTTGAATTCTTCTTCCATCATTTGCAATGTTTCCAAATTACCAATTTTTTTTTATCTGTTTTATCTGTTATTTTCTGTAAAGCTGTTTCTGATCATTACATGTCCACACTAAATGGTTACAAGAGACATGTTTAAGAGATTATACGCAACATCTTTCATATATTCTCTTAGGTAAGGCACTTAAGTCTCATACTTGGAGTGAAAATGTGCTTTATGCATTATAAAGCTTGAAGCATCAGAATCGGTACTCTGTATCAGCCGATCACAATGACAAGGAATTGGTACTTGCAGCATCCCTATAATTAGCATTGGGTAAGTTACATCATTAAAATATTATTTAAATTATTTTTCTAATTTGTCTGAAAAGTAGTTTAGTTACTTATTTAAAAACCTATAAATCTCAATGCAGAGACAATATATATTAAACTCTTTAAATACTTAAGATTTGAGCCAAACAGGGGCATTTAGCTTTAGTAAACTCATATCAGTATATGAAAAGTATTGAAGTAATGACACTATTTTTCATACACACCATATTGTAATTCATTTCTGACTCAATATAATCATTTTTGACTTCTTTAAGTTTGTGCAGTCATCGGACAAATCTACACTGTGACTCTAGTAACTGCTGCTTAATCTGAAAGAGCTCTAACAAGAGCAGTCACAACAGAGATTATTTTGATTGAACCAAACCTGCCAAATTTGAACATCATTAGAACTTTTTTATAATCTACCATTAGATTTGTACGGAGACCCGGAAGGTACTCGATAGTGGGGGGAAAAAATGGGTGGGAGAAAAAATCTTAGTGATAGGAAAATATAATTTTTTTAGGTTTTTGCATTCCCCTGCAAAGATGTTTGTGTTACATCACAAAGATGTTTTGCATCCCCTCGCAAAACTTGTTCCACAAACACTTCCTGTTCACTTCATACATGTCAACCCTCCCGTTTTTTTGCCGGGATTCTCCCGTATTTTCCCATTCTATCCTACTATCATCTTGTTTAAGTATTTTCCCATATTTCTCCCATACTTTTAATCTTGAATCGAGCACATCAAAATTAATATAAAAATGTCTGCATTCACTTTCTTTCCTTTAAAGCTGTGTGTCGATCGTCGCTCTTCCTATGCGTAAGCGTTGACTTCTGTACACGCCATTTAAAGAGGTGCTAAAGTGCAGGACACTTTGTCTTTAAACAGACAAATACACTTAATAATATGTAAACCTGTCCGTCCTGCTTGTTTTATTTTAAACGCAACTAATTGTCTCTTGAGCACAAACTGTCACTAAAGTAAAACTTTGGGAGGGAACACACAAACTTAAAAAATTATATTTTCCTATCACTTAGTTTTTTTTCTCCCACCTATTTTTTCCCCACCATCAAGTCTCTTCCAGGTCTCCGTAGATTTGTGATGTAGTTCCGAAGTATTTTTTTTTGGCTAGACCAGGGGTGCCCAATCCTGTTCCTGAAGACCTTTCAGATTTCAGCTGCAACCCTGATAAAACATCCCTGTTTTTAATTACCAAGTGCCCCTTCAGTTCCTTCTTATTTGGTTTAGTTGTGTTTGATCAGAGTTGGAGCTGAACTCTGCAGGAAAGTACAGTATATCTCCAGGAACAGGATTGGGCACCCCTGGCCTAGACAATGGCTGTTTCTCAATTCCAAGAACACAGAGAACGGACTTACGTTCTTGTGGAGACCGTTCTTGCCAGGTCACTTCGGAAGAACGAACTCCGAGAACGCGTCCTGTGAGAAATGAGATGCTGCTTTCTTCCTGATGGTCACGTGATCTTCACCTGTTTTTAACAGAAAATTATTTAAACATAACAGCATTCATACAATGATTTATATATATATAACATACACAAAAACCTTACAAATTTACTTTTCACAATACAAATAAAACATATTTTGATAGGAATTTTAGCAAATAAACTTCCTTAATGTTTTTATGCTTCTATTAAGATATTTTATGTTAATGTTTACTTTCACCATCTCATTCTAGGAAACTCCTGAGATAAATAAGTTATATCTCTGAACTTTAATTATAAAAAAAAAAAAAAAATATATATATATATATATATATATATATATATATATATATATATATATATATATATATATATATATATATATATATATATATATATATATATATATATATAATATGCTGCGCTTCCCACTTCCTTTATTCAGCCGCAATGACTTCTGGGACTTCTCAAGCTAAAATAAGTTATATCTCTGAACTTTAATTATAAAAAAAAAAAAATATATATATATATATATATATATATATATATATATATATATATATATATATATATATATATATATATATATATATATATATATATAATATGCTGCGCTTCCCACTTCCTTTATTCAGCCGCAATGACTTCTGGGACTTCTCAAGCTAGTTTTGCACTCAAGTACGAGCACATCCTGGAACTTTCACGCGTCCTCCATTCTTGCGGTCTTGAGTTTTGGAACTGAACTTTGGATGCTGATGGTGACGTTGCACGAGAACATGAAGATGCAAGATCGCTGAAAAACGCATATTAAGAAACAGCCAATGTGTATTACCAAATGTTTTGATGGTTTTTGGCACCCTGTTTGATGAGGATCCATATAAATTGTTCATAATCTGGTGGCAGGAAAGAAGTTATGGTGTGTGAAAGATTATCCACTCTAGTCTTGTCTGAGCAGTCTGATTTGATTGTCATCCTCTCTGTGTACAGCTGGCACTTTTCACATATAGGTTACAAAATAGGGCAGAAGTAGTAGTTTTTTTTCCCCAGCAAATTGTCAGTGATAAAAGATGCTGAAAAGATAAGAGATGCTGAAAATGTAATATTTGACCTTTATTGCAATGAACGAGCAAATTGTGGTGCACAACACAATAGTGCTGGCACAAATAAATATAACATTTTGTAAAACTGAGATTATATTTATAAATGATATATATTTTTATTTATATGTTTAATCACTAAATATATATTCAGACTGGTAACTAAGTGAAGTTTCATAAATTAATTTCAAGAGGAGCACGTGATATGATTGAGCACGGCTGGATCCTCATCTGTAATCAGTAATAATCCAATCAGAATAATCCAAGCTTGCAATAAATAGACCCGAATTTACCCTACTGCCTTATCTTCATTTTGGAAGAATCCCCCCTTCCACCCCATTTTCTCCTTTTCCTCCCTTTTCTAGGGGGAGCTCTTGAGACCTACCTGATCTCGGACCCCCTTTATATGCTTTTTGACTAGGCGGGAGCCTTGGGCTCAATTATCTCCGAGCTCAGGGTTCTCTCCCGGGACAGTATGCCAAATCTGCTGTTAACGCCTAGCAAATCTAAATGTGAACTTTTGAAATGACAGTTTAATTAACAGCAGGATCAGAATGAACTCATTGGCCAAGTTTGTTTACGCACATAAGGATTTTGTCTTGATGTCATAACCTATAAGGGCATAGTGCAGACTTGGATAGAACTTCTGTGAAATAAAAACGAAAAGTAAAATTAAAATACAATGCAGTACAGTAATACAAGCAAATACAGAAAGAAAAAAAAAGAAAAAAATATATATATATGAGTAAATGATTTGACATAAAACAGGTTGAAATTTGATAAAGAGATATTAGTAGAAATATATTCTTCAGTTTTGGTGACTTTTATCAATGTGTTTGTATGATTAGATTTGCTTCTAGTCACGTATTTCTGGTGGGTTTTGTGCTCTTTTTTTGTTTGTTTATTAAATGAAATTTATTTAAATACTAAATTAGGAAGATTTTGGCAAAAAAGTCCCAATTTTGGCATGAAATGTAACATACACTATAAAAAATCCTGTATTTTGTAAATCACCATTCTTTTTGTTTATTTGTGCTTTTGACTTGCATTGTGTGACCTTGATATCTGCGGAGTCAATTTTTGATCTTGAAATTTTAACCCTTCTGTTTAACCAAGTGACCTTTCTGACATTTGTCATTTCAATATAGGTTTAATGTTCCATCGTCATTCAGCATTGCAGATATATAATGCCATAAAATGATACTTGATTTAAACATACCTGACAAAGGTTTTTGGTAGGGCTGTGCAATTAATCGAAATCGAATCACAATCGCGATTTGAAATGTTGCGATTAGCTAGCGCAAGAGACTGTATATATATGTCTGAAATATAAAAGTTGGAGTAAGTTTACTTATCTTTTTAGTTCCTTCTGAAAACACACACTGCATTTTAGCAGCAAGAAGCTACGATACAGAATATTGAGCTGAAGCTTGAATACAAAAGTAGATTGCAAATCAAATCTAAATCGCAATATCTGTTAAAAAAATTGCAATTAGATGTTTTCCCCAAATCGCACAGCCCTAGTTTTTGGTACATTAACATAGTGGTTTCTGTTCTGTTTAAATCCCTTTTCTTTCAAGTTTAAAGTTCTTCAGTATATGGAGATCCTAATAAAGATTCATTGTAAGGACTATTGCCTTAGGCTCTTATAGCAGAAAGCACCATTGAATTGCTTCGAAGGTCATTAGCTTACAAACTGTTTTCTAAGTGCTTGATTATTACTCATTATGGCTTCTCTTGCAGAGTTGGTGTCAGACTCGGGTTAATTATTGTTTTCTTTTCTAAACCTTTAATCAGGCGTGAAGCTGTAATCATTGTTTTTATTTCTGATTGGCAACGTTTTTTTTTAGGTTTGAAGCTGTGTCTGCTTGTGTGCGTGTGTGTGTGTGTGTCTGTGTGTGTGTGATTTAAGTGTAATTCAAATTCACATTATTTACGTTTTACATAATTCAAATGATTGAACTTGGACACCTTGCTTCTTTCTCTAAAACAGCCAGTGAATCTTAGGCATCTGATTTGATATTCACAACAATTTCTGACAGCTGCAAAACTGAATTACAATTTCATTTAAAATCCTTTCCTGTTCAAACACTCGCTGTGACATTGCAAATTAATTTCACCATAAGTCCTTGTAACAGTCACTCAACTGAGATGATATCAATCTGAACATCTTGGCTTTCTGCTGCTACATTGGTATTAAATGTTTGATTTTATTACAAATATTACGTACTACCATAATTTAAAACTTTGTTTTCTTATGAAAAAAAAGATAATTTCAATTGCAAAGTACAGGTTAGCTGAACTGACAGCAATATCCTCTCTGAACCTTTTCATTTGCATACTGTGTTTTTGAAGTAAACACTCGCAGGCTTATTCATGTCATTTATTTTTTCCTTCTTCCTCCATAATGTAATGAATGCTTTTCTTGATTGTTAGGTTATGTGTACATGTTGACACAAGGCAACTTTACACATTCTAGATAGACTTCTTCGGATAATCAGTCCTCGACTAAACATTTGAAAGAAATCTATGAAAGAATAAAGACAAAATATTGAATACATGTTGATTAATGGATGCATATTTGCTTGTGCATCATTAGTGATTCAATAACTTGTCAACTATTTTCATCTGTTTAATATAATTATGTTGACCTTACACTCAATAAATTAAAAAATAATTTTGCTGCTTGTTCATAATTGAATTATTTATTTAATAATTTAAATTATTATAAATTCTATGATTTTATAAATAATTTTTATAATTATTTATTAACTTGTTTAATATGAGTTGAACCAACTTTTTTGGGTGACAATTTAATTGTTTAATGTTTGATCCACTTCATTTTGTAAAAATTATTAAGTTAACCAATTTGTGTTGGGACAACTTGAAGGAATTTTGTGGAACTCAGCATTTTTACGGTGTAGATATCCTTACTGTATAGTTGTAAAATTTAACTGGAAAAGTCTGAGTCTGTGCAGATCTCAATGTGCCTTAATTTTTTATATTTAGTTTTACATTTTACTATTTTTAATATCTGAAAACCAAAATGTATTGCATATATCTGATATTCACTCAATTTAAAGTAGAAACATGTCTGTTAACTAGTGTAATAATACCTTCATTTCACTTTTACATTTTAGATAAATATACAAGACTTATTACAGGACTATTTACAAAACCTTTAATATTTCAAAGTAACTGCACTATTGTTGTTGCTTTTGGCTTAATACACTTAATAACAAAGTGAGATGTGTTACTGCATATAGTCCAGTGAAATCAAGACGCTTCTTTGCTTTAACTCGTGTGGATTTTTATCAACATTTTAAACTGTGAATATGAGCACAATTGAGATAAATCCATCGGTCACAGGTGTTAAAACTCTGTCTTGTTTTCATAACACAGTATGGAAGGGTTAACCTAGACATATATTAAAAAACTTTTTTATTATAAAAATGTTATTGTTGTTCTGTGTTTTTAAACCGGTTAGGTAACTATAAGCTTGAATTTTTACCTCATTTGAGTATGATTTTCCAATGTACAAATACTCCATGTTTGTTTTTACATAGCTTTGACTTTTCTATTCAAACCCTCAATTTGACTTCATGTAAATTAATCAAAAGACTAGTTTGATCCGAAGGCTGATTCACCATGAAGACGTTTAAGCTTCTTGTTGGAGCTCCATATGCCTGGCAGTTGATGGGTACGGAATGTATCCATGTGTGTAATGTGAAGAATTATTGCATAGTACATCTGGACAACGCTTTGAAGCAAATAAGATAAGAAGGTTGTGCTGTGCCAGGTTTCCTGTGCGTGACTTTTAGCATAATTTCATGAATAGAAGTGGGTGAATGAGATCAAGTTGAATTACCACAACGGGTTTGGAGAGTGTGCCTCAATGAGCACATTGGATTTGGCTTAAACCATAACATGAGGCACTTTTTGTGTAAGAAAGTTTATAATGATTAGTCAAAGAAAGGAAAACATTGAAAACTGATTGGCCTGGCCATGTTATATAATCAAACAGACTCTGCTTGATAATGCTTGTAGGATTGTTCTAGCTTTAGTTCAAGACGATTCTGTACTGAAAGAGATATGGAGATGGTTGAGTCTGACCCATAGACAGCAATTTTCAGTCACATTTATCTGCTTCAGCAAAGTGGATCTCATGAATTCAGGCTGGTAGATTAAAATAAAATTGTAAAAGAGGAGTTTTTTCATGGGCGACGCAGTGGCGCAGTAGGTAGTGCTGTCGCCTCACAGCAAGAAGGTCGCTGGTTCAAGCCTCGGCTCCCTGCATTCGCATGGGTTTCCTCCGGGTGCTCCGGTTTCCCCCACAGTCCAAAGACATGCGGTACAGGTAAATTGGTTATGCTAAAATTGACCATAGTGTGAGTGTGAATGAGTGTGTATGGATGATTCTCAGAGATGGGTTGCAGCTGGAAAGGCATCCGCTGCGTAAAACATGTGCTGGATAAGTTGGCGGTTCATTCAGCTGTGGCGACCCCGGATTAATAAAGGGACTAAGCCAAAAAGAAAATGAATGAATGAATGAGTTTTTTCATTTTTTGTAGATTGCAAATGGATGAATGAATCCAACGCCACTTATTTCAACTGGTATGGAGAATGTACAGCATTGAACAACTCTGAGGAATGGACTGCTAAGACATGTGACACTAAACTATCCTTTGTAAGATGCTTTCTGGAGGTTGTAGTTAGAGAAAATAAAACTTGTTAGGAGACAATGCAGTGTGACACTTATTATGCTGGTCCTGTAATTATGCTTAATGATGCAGACTTTAATATATGTTGGTTTATTCTAGATCAGTCTAACTTCTTTTCAATAAGACTTGGAGATGGGTTGGAAACAATGAGCCTGTCACATATTCTCAGTCACGGATAACACTTTGACCCAATCCCAATTTTATATTATAGCCCTACCCCTACTTCTATGCCCCTTCACCTTGGCCCTTATAACAGAGTGTGAAGAGGTAGGGATGGAAATATTCACCTAAGAAACAGGAGACAGCTACTACATACTGTACGTACACGTTATAATATGTCATTACTAGCTCCAGAACCAAGACCACTGATACAGTAGTTCCCTGGTAACGTTACTAATGCTAACTTTTTACTAATGTCAACAAAAAGGCAGTGCGTTGTGTCTTGCATCTTCAGAACTGAAAAGCAGATTCAGTGTGAATGGCCAGGCTATAGATTCTGGTATGACCACATTTGCTTTGAGGAACACCCATTCGTAGTGTAAAATGTCAATGGCTCACTGCAAATTGTTGAGCTTGAACCTAGTCATAGTGAAAGCCGAAGAAGATTTGATTGTGTTAGTGGCATATTCAGAGGAAATACAGGCATACTGTGGATAATCTTTACCTTGGATTGGTTATGTAATGACCCTTGAATTTTTACCAGTACCCAATTTTAGATTCAATATTGGAATATAATTTAGATTTCAAAAACAAAACCATATCACCAGCCCAACAATCTTGTGGAGCTTTAAAAGATGGAAAAAAGTTCTGTAATACTGTAGTTTACTTTTTCTTTTGGTGGAATTCACTGGTAAACCGGAAGTGGGAGGCAAGTTCTTGTGAGGAGAGTCTGTCATTTCTCTGGTTTCTTAAGTGACTTTTGAGGAAAAGATGGACACGAAAACCTGCTTCAATAAAAGTTAGCTAAATGCTAGGCTAAAGTGGTAACTTATTTAGCTTTTGACCCTTAGTGCATCTGAACAGCTACAACTGCTCTTTAGCTCCTATGGAAAAAGGCACTGGAATATCAATGCAAATGAAAAACACAAAAAATGTGTAAACATGTACTAAATATATATATTTAAAGGTGCAGTATGTAAGTTTGACACCCAGTGGTTGAACTAGGTATTGCAGTCCTGAATCATAATAAAGGTACGCCGGGTTGCCAGTTTGAGGGATTTTAAACTGTGTTCTAAATAAAAACAACGACACGCGATTGAGGGAATATTCTCCATATTAAAAGGAGTTTTGGTTCTAACCAACACCTCGAATTGATTTATTAGAAGCGGCTTCTATTTCTCACAGCTGAACAACAGAAACCTATGACAGATCACCTCAGGTAAGCCTCGTGTGCTTTATTCAGTGCTAAATGCTAACAATGCGAGTTTGAATGCATTTTACATGACGTGTATTACCATATACTGAAAGCAGAAAGTTCACTTCACCTTTAATTATGTTAAAGAGGGTTAACATGTATTAAATGGATTCTAAACCTTACCGTTTTGTGAGTGAGTGCATATTCTGTGCGTCTGAAAGGCTGTATTTAAATTTCTGCCGTGTTTTGTGGTGCAAACAGCCAAATGGCTCATCACTCATAACAATCTCGTCACAGCGTGTTGTTAGGACACGCAATGTAACCTGCTCACGTTCCTAATATTTATGTCATTTGCTAATTAACGTCATGTGGAACTGAATCTGTCTCATTTTGACATCTGATACTTTCCACTACACTGTAGCATTTCGCTCATGGACGCATGCTTTTAGAGTCTTTCTGAATGAATGAATGAATGAATGAATGAATGAATGAAATATGCTGTTTTCCAACAAGGCAACACGGGGTGCTGAATTATAATTGGCTAAACTGGCATGTGCATGTGAAAATTACCTAAACAAAGACATCGTTCCGGCACGGAAAAAAACATTTTCAAAGCAGAATATCTGACTTCAGCATTGTTTGTCATTTAAACAAGTATGTTCACTTGGGATGTTTCTTAAATATCTGCACACATATTATTGTATTTTTATGCTTTAGAAGAGTCAAAAACTTACATACAGCACCTTTAAGAAATAACTGGCATTTAGTATTGTAGGTTTGTTTAAATAGGCTAACTGTGCATTCACACCGAAGGCAGCGAGAGCGTCAAAGTTCGCTCTGGCTGCCTTGACAACAACACTGCCTTTACTGCTGCCCCGGCGAGAGCATAAAAATTTGCTACATTGATCTCGTATTTAAAGGGGCCGCTTCAGCAAATTAGTTACATTCCAGCATAAAATGTGCTTTCTAGCATAAAAATGTTGCCTGCTTTTATCAAATTTATTTAACTATGGAAGATCAAGTTGTTGCATGTGGTGTGGCTTTGCTCCACTTATCCAATATTTGTCCATACACTGTCGTCATAGTTAGAGTGAGAGTCCCGCTTTTTTAAGACAAAAAAATACCATTAATGCACATTAATTTGCCTTTATATGTATGTCACTGTGAGAAAAGATTGTAAATTATTGGAAATTAGGCAACCGCAATAATCAAAACCTTGGGAACATCTGTGGTCAGAACCAAAGTTCACAGGACTGCGTTTTCTGGAATCCTCTCATGCGGTGGACTTCTACATTCCGATTGGTTGCTGCTGAACAGCGTCATTGCTCATTAGCATAAAGTTGACTTGATTACGATTCTCCTCGAAGCCCACACCAACAATGACGCGCCGCGCAGCTTAACGTTGGCGGCTCCCATTGAAAATGAATGACTTCCGGCGACTTTGATGTTCTCGCTGCTTTCGGTGTGAACGCACAGTAAGTGTCAAGGACAATAGGGGTTTAGAATAATGATATCCTGGGCTAGGGCTGGGCGATTAAATCAACAAGATCGAAATCAACATTCAGAACCTGTAATCAATCAAATTTTTGAGTTATTTTCCCTAACGCGTGTGGAGTCACGTGACCACGCTCTGTTTACACTTCTGTGTTGAGTGCAGCGTATGGTCTGGCGCGGCCTTCACGCGTTTGTATACCCCTCGCTGTGACTGATGCCGACGCTGACCTCTCAAAAAATGTAACTACACTTTGTGGCGATGCATAGCGCAAGCTCTGTGATTGGTCAGCTTGGTAGCGTTGACGAGGGTAGGGCAAAAAAAACAAAATAAATAAATAAAAGAATCGGTTATTAACCGTAATCGAGTTAAAATGTTCACTTAATCGAGATTTTGATTTTAGGCCAAATCGCCCAGCCCTATCCTGGGCTTAAGCAAAGTGCACACTTATACAATAAAAAAAAAAAAGTCATAACAGGAGACTGAAAAGCTAGCAGATTGTATTGACTTAACATGTATAAAGCATCTGTTTTGATAAGATGAACTGCATTTGAAATAAATTGTTTCTTTACTGTCCCTATATGTACTCCCCCACCTATATGACAGATGTCAATTATTCACAAAGCTTTGCTTTCTTGTGAGATGAAGAAAATTTACATTGCAAAATACAAATAAAAAGAAGAGACACTAACATTCTCAGTAAACATTTCAATGCATGCAAACTTTTTGTGGACAAATGCATTAATATATGGTTCAGTGCATATGCTTAACTGGTAAAGGGTCATAGGTGGCATATTTCTAAGATAATGATAATGACCTCGGCTGGGTCAGTTGGCCTTTCTGTGTGGAGTTTGCTTGTTCTCCCCGCGTTCACGTGGGTTTCCTTCGGGTGCTCTGGTTTCCCCCACAAGTCCAAAAGACAAGCGGTACAGGTGAATTGGGTAAGCTAAATTGTCCGTAGTGTATGTGTGTGAATGAGAATGTATGGGTGTTTCCCAATTATGGGTTGCAGCTGGATGGGCATCCGCTGCGTAAAACATGTGCTGGATAAGTTGGCGGTTTATTTCCCTGTGGCGACCCCAGATTAATAAAGGGACTAAGCCGAAAAGAAAATGAATGAATGAATGATAACCCATTTTTACACACACCGTGTCCCTCTTTTATCGTGCAGTGTGCATCAGTTTTTAAAACCTTTGAATAAGGTTAGTTAATGATTAGATTTTCTGGTTTTGATAGGTTACCTCATTGTTTATTAGAAAGTTGAACAACCAGATTTTTTTACACTGTAGCTGAGAGCATTATATTCAAATACCCAAAAGGACGTCATGCAAATACTCCTCAAGACGAGTTTAAGATGACTTGATCTTGTAACAGTTGCTGTCTGTGTTATCATGAAGATGTTTGGGCTCTTGAGTTTCTTTCTTCTGGTGCTCCATGTGTCTGCTGTTAGGCCTGTTCCAGGATCAGTCAAGGAAATTATTCATGTGAAAACAACGATGAACTGGTTTGACGCTAAGATTTATTGCCTAAATAACTCCGGGCTACCTTTTGTCATCTCAGATAAGAATCAGCTCAACAATTTCAGCGGTTCTGCAAACCAACTCTCTTGGGTGGGACTTTTTCGTTTTTCTGTGGATTGGACATTTGTGGATAATAGCAAACCCACCTATTTCAACTGGTATGGACAATGTTCGGCAATGAACCAGGCTGGGTATTGGTTTGTTTTGACATGCAATGCTAAACTGTTCTTTGTCTGTAAGATGCTTACTGGAGGTTGGGCCGTTATCAGGCAAAATAAAACTTGGCAGGAGGCACGAATACAGTGTGGCCTTCCTGGCCTTGCAGTTATACTTAATGTTGCAGACAACAAATTTATCGCTGCTTTGCTCAATGTTGGTTTGTTCTGGATTGGTCTCGCTACAGTTCAAGTGGATTCTCCTTTGAAAGAGACCTGGAGATGGGTTGGAAACAACATGCCTGTTACATACTCTCAATGGTACAGCAACTTGTTTTGTACAGTGATGGACTGGAATGGATTCTGGTATGACCGCGTTTGCTTTGAGGAACACCCATTTATCTGCTTTAAAAATGTTAGTGGAGTTTCTCAATTCACTCTAGTAAATGAAGTTAACATGTGGAACGGAGCTCAGGCTTACTGCAAGTTGTTGAACATGGACTTAGTAATGGTGAGAACTGAAGAAGATTTAATTGCGTTAGTGACGTATGTCCAGAACATGTACAGCTCTTCTGTGGACAGTCTTTACTTTTGGATTGGGTTGTATAATAACCCTTGGTATTGGTACAGTAGCCCATTGAGGATTCAATATTGGAACATCATGCAACCTGATAATATGGATTCCAATAACAGAAACATAACATCAGGCATACAAGCTTGTGGAGCTTTAAAGGATGGTGAGATGTTTGATGAGAGCTGTAATAATGCTCTTCCTTTTTTTTGCGTGGCCATAGTTCGCTCTATGATCCTGGTGTCGGAACCTAAATCATGGACGGAGGCCTTGAAACTCTGTAGAGACAGTTATGTGGACTTTGCCAGTCTGGCTTCAAATATAGAGCAGCAGACAGCTGAGAACAAGATTGAAAGTGTCCAGAATGGTTATGTGTGGATTGGGCTGAACTTTTTGATGGGCAGTTGGATCTGGGTGAATGGAGATAATGTAAGGTATGAGAACTGGGTGGCTGGTGGAAAACTACAGTGTCCAGTCGCTCAACGCTGTGGTGCCCTCAATGTAGCAAACGGAATGTGGGAGGCAAGATCATGTGACGAAAGACTGCAGTTTCTCTGTTTCCAGAAATGAATCTGCTGAAGTAACAGCAGGAGAGTTTATTAAATAGGTAGAAACTTTGTAAAGTTAGTAAATGCTTGAATAAAATATACTGTTTTAAGCTGTAGTATGTGTTACTCTAGGATCAGTCTTTTTAACATGTATTGTTCTGTAGCTGCTAATGTAAAATGGCAATAGAATTTGATAAGCAATAAGTGCAGAATGTTGTACTGTAAAAGAAATGTGTAATACTTTAATATTTTGAAAATACTTTAAACTTCTTTTTTTTCTGTGTAGTCAGAGACAAAAAGTGTTTTTTAAATTTATATACATAATGAATAAATAAATATGTGGATTTAAAAACTTTAAAAGTTGTTGTTTTTTATGTACTGTACATTAAAATATGTCCTGTGTAATTGTTTACTTAAAACATTACCCTGAATGATGATTGTCAGTCACCAGAGACAAAATGTTTATATTGCAATTAGGGCTGCACGATTCTGGCTAAAATGAGAATCATGTTTTTTTGCTTAAAATCAAGATCACGATTTTCTCACAATTCTGTAGATGTAAAATAAAGCTTAATATGAGTAGCCTATTATTATTGTTATTTCACAAACATATGGTAGAACAATAATAATATCAGACCTATGTGTTGGTTAAAATGCTAAATTTTGTATAGACTTGGAATGGTGGACTTGAACATTAAATATTTAAATATGTCCTGGTTGTTCATTCACAGTAAAGTGATTACATCAGAATACAACTATTCATAATTTTGATTTATTTTGTTTGAGACATATGCTTGTCATCTGCCATTGACAACATTATTAGACAATTTTTTTCATTGCTAAAATGAAACATTTGTCATTATCAGATTCCCTTTTGCATTATATTCAGCATTATGTAGGCTAGAGTAGTTATACTGACCCAGTAAACATTTATTTTCATGCACAACACTGTGTTAGCTATGAAAGAAAAAACATATCAAATGCTTGTCGTAATCATAAATGATGTGCACGCTTTCAGTTTCACTTTCACTGCAGAGAGCGATCATGTTATGGCAGCCGTCACTTAAACACATACATGCAAATAATACTTTCTACGCGGCTCCCAAACGATCGCTCTCTGCAACAAACTGAACGTTATTTGCAACTTTATTACCTGTTATTCACAGACTATGCAGGTTCTGTTCACTAAAGTAGACATCATTGGTGGGCATCCTCTCGGTAGTAAACAAACTCATGCGTGATTTTGCGCCGCAATACATCATTACATTAAGACAGAAATTACATTTTTGGGTGAGTTATACCTCTTAAATACAGTATGTGACACTTTTAACGCCATTTGGAGGTGTCCATGTTGCTGAGCAACGTATATTAAATGTGAAGACTTGTGCGACCACCTTTGCGGTTCTCTCCTGACCTTGAAAATATAATTGGCTGAATCGTAGAAAAGCTTAATTAAGATTCTGTGTAGGGTCGAGTCAAGATCACCATCTTTTTTCGATTAATCGTGCAGCCCTAATTGCAATGTTTTTGATATGCAATGCATCATTAAAATATTATTAATAAAATAAGCAGAAGCAGATTCTATTCATTTTGCTCTTCTGATGCTCCCTGCAATGTTTGCTTTGCTTGACCCTTTTTTACATATTGAAATTATTGCTTGCAGCTAATTTTGTGAACTCTTCCTTTTCGCCAATATAAATGGTGCCATCAGGATGGTTACTTTGGGTGGAGAATTTTTTTCAGTGGCCCATCTTAAACTTGTGATATTGTTGCGTTAACTCTGCTCTGATACAGTTGCAATTCTCAAAACCTGTCCCGTCTCCTAAGAGTGCCGCTCTTGTTACTGGCTCTGCATTTACTTATTGATGGTGCCTATAAACCACAGGTGCATCCCAATTTGCATACTTATGCACTATTCTACATCATTTTGTAGTATAAATAGTGCAAGTAGTACATCCACACAGAAATATTATTTTTATTCTAAAAAGAATGTGCACTTTAAGTACCCGGGTGATGCACTTATTTAACTGTTAAAAAGAAATGTTCAATTATAGACACTTCACACACTTAACGGCCGCAGTTTTGCTTACGTACTGCCCATACTCGTCGCTACCAAGCCAATCAATCACAGAACTTGCGCTACGTGTCGTTCATTTTTTTGAGAGATGTGTGTCAGCGTCAGCGTCAGCCATGGCGAGGGCTATGCGACCGCACAAAGGCTGCACTGGACCATACCATACGTGTGTGCTTGATGCAGAAGTATACATTAGCCTTTACTCATTTGTAAGTCACTTTGGACAAAAAAAGTCTGCTAAAATGCTAAATGTATATATCATTTATTGGTCAAGGATTGAAGGTTTTTGTATTTTGACTATTTTACATTAGGCTACATTACATCATTACATTTGGGAAATGTACCTTAAGTCTTTAACAGGCATTGTAAAGGCTGGTTTATACTTCTGCATCAATTGATCGGCGTGACCCACAGCGCATGCCTTGCACGTAGCCATGCATTTATACTTCTGCGTGTTGTTTGTGTTGCTCTGCAATAACACTTCTGAAATGCTAGCAGGCAGTAGATTATGTTATGTTCATCTGTATTGAGTTTCTTCGCGGGTGATTAGTTTTTTTCTGAATTCTACCTTATTGTAAATGCAGCTAAAACTCCCTCATTTAGAGGCGGGAAGAGGTGGACGTGCAACAACTGTAATCATAAGGTAAATACAAAACAAAAGTTTCCATCTGGAGCTCCTTCACGGGACTCGAAACCTGTAAACACTCGCTCCATTGAACTTGCGACTCTCAGCACCGCCCACACTCGTCACTGCTACCAAGCCAGCCAATCACAGAGCTTGTGCTCTGTGTCATTGCAACGTGTAGTTACATTTTTTGAGAGGTGCACATCCGCGTCAGCCATGGCGAGGGCTTTGTGACCACGCGATGGCTGCGTCTAAACACGTGCGCTTGACGCAAAAGTATAAATCAGCCTTTACTCATTTGTAAGTCACTTTGGACTAAAAAGTCTGCTAAATTGCTAACTGTAAATATCATTTATTGGTGAAGGATTGAAGGTTTTTTGACTATTTTACATTGGGCTACATTACATCATTACATTTGGGATATGTACCTTAAGTCTTTAACAATCATCGTAACTGCCTGGTTGATCTTCTGTCCATAGGTTATCATTAAAACAAACAAATTCGAAATTTGCTTAGAGTGGTGTCAGGAACACAATTTAGCCAAAGCAATGTTTCTTTATTTTTCTTATATTGCAAGTTAAAGTGTTAATGATTAGTTCTGGGTTTTGGTATATTGCGTCATGTAATGCTAAACTACTCTATGTTTAAGAAATGTTCAGGAGATTGGGTTTTGTTGAATAAAATAAAACTTTAAACAGACATTTAAAAAAAGAAAACAGGACCAATGCAACAAGAAACGGGTTGTACAGGCCATGCGATTGTCATCATTAATGCATCACATTTGCCGACACATTCCTATGGCACAGCGTTTCATTACCCTGCAGTAGGTAAAAAGCAGTGCTTATTTCACTTCTAAACTACAATTGTGAATTGCAAACATTTCCCTACTCAGCAGAGTTTAAAATGATAGTAACCTGGGGTGGTGCACAGTGGAAAAAGCCCTTTAGGTCCATTAATGGCAATAAATCACTAACACCAGGAGGACACAGTAGCAAGAACAAGGCACTAATAACCTTAACAGAATATATTTGTATAAAATGCAACATATAAAACATTTGTGCATTAAGTTAACTGGCTTTATCAAATAAATTCCCCTTTATCACTATGTACTGTATTATGTCACAAATCTGTATCAATCATCGTAAGGGTTTGATCACTTGTGAGATGAGAAGATTTCCATTGCAAAGTACAGATTAGCTGAAGAGACACCATCATCTCAACTCGACCTTTTCATTTCAATACATGCACACTTGAACAAACACAAACATGCAGATTTTTTGGCTGGGTTAGATATGCATGTTTCAATTGGTAAAGACTCAAAGATGGTGTATTCCTTCTGTGCAATAATTAATTATTTAGTAGAACTTTAAAATGCAACTGTTAATTGATACTTAAAGTGTAATTTAAGTGGTTGTAACTCAAATTCCGATACTTTACTCCTTTATAACACTGTATGAAGCAGATTTCAAACCATATGGTTAGAAAACTGCAACATTCATGAAACATTCTTGATTGATTCCCTTATTTCAGTATACGTTTAGGAAGGAATTTGAATAAACTTATTATCTTTACACAGTAGCTCAAAATGTACTATTCAAATATTCACAATGACTACATGCAAATGAGCCCTAAGACTAGTTTAAGATGACAGGTTTTTGAAGCAGTTGCTTTCTGTGTTATCACGGTCAAGATGTTTAGACTCTTAAGCACTCTTCTGGTGCTCCATGTATCTACCGTTAGACCCGCTCCAGGATCAGTCAAGCTAATCATCCGTGTGCAGAAGAGTTTATCATGGAATGATGCAGTGACTCATTGCCTAAATAACTCCCAACTACCTTTTGACATATGGGACGAAACTGAAGTTTTGAGCAGTTTTGGAAACGAGCTCTCTTGGGTTGGACTTAGTCGTTTTTATTCAGATTGGAAATGGGTGGATAACAGTAATTCCACTTATTTCAACTGGTATGGAAATTGTGCTGCAATGAACAATGCCGGGTATTGGTATATTACATCATGCGATGCTAAACTGTTTTTTGTCTGTAAGATGGCTTATGGAGGTTGGGTCGTAGTCAGAGAAAGTAAAACTTGGCTGAAGGCGAAACAGCATTGTGACACTTATTATGCTGGTCTTGCGACTGTACTTCATGATGCAGACAACAACAATATCTGTGCTTTGCTAGATTCTGGTTTGTTCTGGATTGGTCTCGCTACAGTTGAAGTGGATTCTCCTTTGAAAGAGACCTGGAGATGGGTTGGAAACAACAAGCCTGTCGCATACTCTCAATGGTTCATCAACTTGTTTTGTGCAGTGATGGACTGGAATGGATTCTGGTATGACCGCGTTTGCTTTGAGAAACACCCATTTGTTTGCAACAGAAGTTCTTCCAAAATGTATGACTTAATTCTGGTGAATGACACGAAAATGTTGAACGAGGCTCAAGCTTACTGCAAGTTGTTAAAAATGGATTTAGTAATGGTAAAAACCGAAGAAGTTTTGATTGAGTTAGTGACGTACATCCAGAAAATATCTTCTGTAAGCAATACTTACCTTTGGATTGGGTTGTATAATAACCCTTGGGAATGGTACAGTAGCAAATCAAAGATCCAATATTGGAACGTCAAGCAACCTGATAATATGGATTACAAGAGCAAAAACATAACACCAAACACACAAGCTTGTGGAGCCATAAAGAATGGCAAGATGTTTGATGAGAGCTGTAATAATACTCTTCCTTTCTTTTGTATGGCCATAGTGCGCTCTATGATCCTGGTGTCTGAATCTAAATCATGGACGGAGGCCTTGAAACTCTGTAGAGACAGATATGTAGGTTTTGCCAGTGTGACATCAATTGAGGAGCAGCTGACAGCTAACATCAGGATCAAAAATGCTCAGAATGGTTATGTGTGGATTGGGCTGAACTTTCTGATGGGCAGA
Source organism: Danio kyathit (assembly GCA_903798195.1). Lineage (NCBI taxonomy): Eukaryota > Metazoa > Chordata > Actinopteri > Cypriniformes > Danionidae > Danio > Danio kyathit. The sequence continues at coordinate 28,039,203 of LR812529.1, read as the reverse complement.
TGGATCTGGGTGAATGGAGATAATGTAAAGTATGAGAACTGGGTGACTGGTGAAAAACTACAGTGTCCAGTTGCTCAACGCTGTGGTGCCCTCAATGTAGCAAACGGCAAGTGGACGGCAAGATCATGTGACGAAAGACTGCAGTTTCTCTGTTTCCAGAAGTGACCTGAAAATTTGCTGAAGTTACAATAGCAAGAGGCTTTATAAGGCAGGTAGAAACTTTAGGTAATTTCTCTGATTTCCAAAGGTGAGGTAAAGCAAGACTTGAAAACCTGCATCATTTGAGGGTTTTATCAAATGTAGCTTCTCATTTTTTGCATGATGGATTAGAAGTTTGTCAGCTATTTCAAAGGGACTGTGTTGGTTAAAATGTAATTGTAAATTCTGTAGTGGTTGAGATCTGTCATTAAGATTGCTTATGAATAAAAACAGCACTTTGGGTGTAAGAAAAACGCAGAATAAATAAAACGCACTTAGTAGTAGTAGTAGTAGTTGTTGTAGTTGTTGTTTTAATTGTATTGTAATAATAGTTTTAATAATAACATCTCTTTGACAGCAATGTTGACAAATTGTTAAATGCCAAACTGAATCAACAATGATGTGAATTTCTGTAGTCACAGATTTTTCGATTTACATCAATGATTCTGTTTTTTTTTATTGTGAAACTGCTTTGAAACAATCACGAATGCAATAAAAATAAAGTTAAGGACTTTCATTTGCTAAAGACCTATGGCACTAAAATTGATATTGCTTCTGTGTGAAGTCGGTTTCTTCTTTCTTTTTATTTTTACATTCAATATAGCATTACATTTAGCATAATAAATGGATTTTTATCTCTGAGTGGGTTTGTTCTTCTGTTCTTCTTTTAACTTTATTCATTCTTCAAACACTGCTCTTTAAATATAAGTGTTAGCTGCAAGCAACCCTAACCCCTTGACAGGGCCGGATTAACCAATGGGCATTATGGGCACAGGCCCAGGGGCCCGTGCGCACTTGGGGCCCCTGCGAGGGGTGAAAAAATGCTGATTTTGTAGTGTCTATTTAGGCTAAGTGCAAATAGTGCACCTTGTTGTAATAAGCTAGTTAAGTGCTTCCCGCCAGCGCCGTTTGATTGACAGAGTCAACATAACTAAAGAGCGCGGTAGACAACAGATAGGAGTGGCGGAGCTCGTAAAGAGCATGGATATGTGTTTTGAGGCGATCAATCATGAACTCGGTTCGAATCCAGCGACTGATGAACACGTTTATCTTTTTTTCCCCCCATTACATAGCAGATTGGAAATACATTTATTTTCAATAGAAAGGAAATGTGTTTGTTTAAAAAATTAAATAAAGTATATAAAATATATAAAATGAGTCACAAGGTGTTTAATAAGGATAATAATAATTATAAATATTCTATAAACAGTTATTTTCCACCTGGTGTTAAATGTAAGCGACATCTTAATATAATTAATCTGTATTTACAATGTTAGTCGCCCTGCTTCACCCATATTCTCCGACCTCATGGAGAGAGAGACAGAAAAAGCCCCTGAAGAGGAGAGAGACAGGAGAGAACTGGTATGGTGTGTGATTTCGGATACTTTCAGCTTTATAATCAAGTGCTTTTTGCCTACTCTTCATCATCACGAGGGAGACAGTAGGAATCATTAATCAGTGTGTGTATTATGGAAGACTCAGATTCATAGAACTGGATTGGAGAGGTGTTATATCCAAATTATGCATTATAAGTTTGTAGAAGTTATACATTAAAAATACCCCTAAATATAAATTTTAGTACTGCTTCAGTGAACTTGAACAAGTATATTAAAAACTATTAATTTTCACTAGTTATATTAGTATTTTTATCAAAGTGTGCTTTAAATGCTTTTAAAATCAGGTAAATCTTTGTTGACTATAAATATATGTACTATGTCAGTTATTTAAAAATGTGGGCAAAACATTATAGATTAACTTTATTAAAAAAAATATTATATTAATCTTATTTTTTAATTCAACTATAGAGGTGCGGTCTTGTAGGGGGGCCTACAAGACATTGTGCCCAGGGGCCTCTGAATTCTTAATCCGGGCCTGCCCCTTGACAGCCCTTTTTGGCATTTCAGAGAGAGCTGACTTGACTGTTGCATCTCGCCAGGTTATTGCTTTTTCTACTCTTTTAGCTAGACGAGCCATTCTTCTCAAATGGAAACAGGAGATTCCTCCATCACACGACATGTGGATTCGAGAAATCTTTAGTTATATAAAACTTGAGAAATTAAGATGTTTACTTGCAGGATCTCTCAAATCTTTTTACAAGACCTGGAACCCTGTTTTAGACTATATCTAAGGCTTACCCTGTTCAGTTGATATCAGATCTAATACACAGTAATTAATTAGAAAGAGGAAATATTGACTCCTAAAAGTGAACTTTTCATTTTTATGTATTTATGTATTTATTTATTTATTTATTTATTTTATTATTTTTCTTTTTCTGCTCTTATCGTAAACTTGCTCATTTATTATTTTTTCTTAAAAAGAATTTCTTTAAATTTTTATTTAATTTTTAATTTATTATTATTATTATTTTTTTCTCTTTCAGAGAATATGTTTGTTTATAATTCATACATTTATTTTATTTTGAGGGGATAGTGGGAAAATAAAAAAAATAAGACAATCTGTAATTTTTCCTGTTGTATTGTATACTATGATGATATTGTCTTGTTAAACACCAATAAAAAAATGAAATTAAAAAAGTGTTAGCTTCAAGCAAAATGACCAAAATTAGTTTTTGACTAATGTTTATCAGTTTATACATGGTGCCCCATTGAGGTTCCCAAATCCCAGGGATTTAGGTTATTAAAAATGAAATACCAAAAAAGTTTGTTCATTCACATATAAAAGGATGATTATTAATTCTTGAGTTAAATATATGCAAACTTTGAAAAATGTTTTATGTAGTTGCTTTAGTAAAAGAAAGCTAAATAGATTTTTAGTCTCAAGATGGTGTATCCTTTAGCAGTTCCAACACTTCTTGCATAACAGACAATCAAACTTTGGAGGGAAAACCTCCATTTTTCAGGAAAAATAACAAGCCCAGGAGGATGTTTGGTTTTGTTAGGTAAAGTTAGTTTTATTTCACATGGAATAAACCAGTAGCCATTTTAAGCCCACTGAACTCAAAAGGAGTGGAATATTTTGATGTAAAGTGTTTTTTGTAGCTGAGGAAAGAACATAAGCATCTACTGCACTATGCTAATACTACAAATAGCTACACAATAGCAAAAACAGGAGATGGATAAGATTAGCTGGACTTAATTGCATTTAGGTGGTGCAGTGGGTAGACCTTACAGCAGAAAGGTCACTGGTTCGAGCCCCGGTGGGATCAGTTGGCCATTCCGTGTGGAGTTTGCATGTTCTCCCCGTGTTCACGTGGGTTTCTTCCAGTTGCTCGGTTCCCCCTACAGTCCAAAGACATGCACTATAGGTGAATTGGATGAGCTAAATTGTTTGTAGTGTATGTGTGTGAATGAATATAAGTGTATGGGGTGATGGATTGCGGCTGGAAGGGCATCCGCTGATTAAAACATGTGCTGAATAAGTTGCCGGTTCATTCCGCCGTGGCAACCCCAGATTAATAAAAGGACCAAGCTGAAAAGAAGATGAATGAATAAATATTTGCATTTTTCTCTTCATCTAAGGTTCTGTTTTCTGACAAATCATCAGTGATCACAAATCTTTCTTGTGATATAAAAATTTACATTGCAAAGTGTTAGATTAACTGAAAAGACATCTTTACTGAAGCTTGCTATTAAAATAAATACGTATCATGCACTCACAGACTCAAGTAAACACTTTCTTCTATCAGATATACAAAAACATTTAAATTTCTGAAAGATAAAAATATTAATTGTTACACTTGTTAACTATTTGATTAAATAATACACTTTGACACAGAGCCTGTTTTCTCTCTAGGTTTTGTTTTCCCTTCACTTCGTCAATTGGTGGAGTTTTTTTTCTTCGCCACTGTCGCCACTGGCTTGCTCAGATCAGGACTTGTGGAGCTGCGCATCGATAGATTTGCTCTTCAGTGTTTGAACTTTTAGCAGTGAAATTTAAACCACACTGAACTAAACTAAACTGAACATCAACTCTGAAATCTGGACTTAACTAAAACTATGTTAAGCTGCTTTGACACAATCTACATTGGAAAAAGTGCTATATAAATAAAGAGGAATTGAATTGAACTTTAATAAATACATTGATTGAAAGATTGATGTTTGAACATTATTTTACAGTTGCAAGTTGAAATATGTTCAGACTTGTTAAAAAGCTATAGGTCTTTTCTCAGGAATTTTAACATTATCAAGATAAGTACTCGTTTTCCAGTTGCAGTATATTTTACTAATTGTCTAGAATATTTTCCTTGTGCTGAGAAAGTTTGTGGCGTAGTGATGATGACTGATTATTGAGTGAACAGTTTGAGCCAATATATTCAGTGGAAAAATCAAACCAGTTCTACACATGACTCTGTTTAATTGTTAAGTGTTTAATTAGTGAATCATAAATTTGTTCAAAACTAGCGGGAACACTAAATATTAAGCAACGCCTTGACAACCACCTAGCAACCACTCAGAACACCCTATTAACTGCCTTACAAGAAACATGCCAATCCATACTAGAAACATGCTAACCTATATGTAGTTATAACTGTTTCAAACTTCTTAAACTATGTCAAACTTTCAGACTAGGCTTTCTCAAGACACCATAAAGTTTGTCTACGAATATTAATTTTCTAGTTACTATTGGAATGTGAAGAGACTTTCAAACAGCACAGCCAAAAATGTTCCTTTTTTTTTATCCATGGAAATATTGATTTTATTTTATTTATTTTTTTATTAGAGTATGCAAAAAGGTACACAAATTGGGATCATACAAAAACAAAGAAAATAAAACATAAAAACAACAACAATACAATCAGGTACTGGCAGGTGCGTGTATATATATGTGTGTGCGTGCGTGCGTGCATGCATGTAAAGGTAACATGGTCAAGTCAGAGTACATACATAAGGGACAATAACGATCAATAAATGAAGCAAGTGTCATAGATATAAGTAAACAAATAGAAAGAGACCAGTCAGTGGTAGAGAGTGACAACAACGCTAGTAATGTATGATAGTAATGATGACAGTAAAGAGAAAGGACAACAGTAATAACTGACAACAACAATAATAGTAAATCACAAGTACTACACCAACTGCTACTACGGAAAGTTACTAATTTTACAACTACCATTGCAGCTGCTACTACAGCCATAACAACAACTACTACTACTACGTCTACTAATACTGATACTACTACAACATCTACTACAACGTCTCCTACTACTACTGATACTACTACAGAAATCACGACTACCACAGCATCTACATCAACAACATCTACTACTTCTGAAACTACTACAACAACGTCTCCTACTACTTCTGATACTACTACAGTAATCACTCCTACTACAACATCTACATCAACAACATCTACTACTTCTGATACTACTACACAGACTACTACTACTAGTACTACTACACCAACACCTCTACTACTTCTGGTACCACTATACCAACGACATTTACTACTACAAAAAAAAAAAAACTACAACTACTACTTCAATAATCCCAACTACAAATACAAACATACCTACTACAATGACTACTGCTACTACTACCACTTCTACTACTACTACTACTACTACTACTACTACTACAATAACAACAACTACAGCAACCTGAATAATGACAATGGTTTGTAATGATGATAATGAGGAGATATAGGAAGAACAAGTCAGAATAGTAATGATAATAATGGTAACAAAGTAAAAGTAAAACTAATAATGATAATAGTGAGGAGGTGAGGGGAGGTTGGGAAATCAGGAAGAGGACAAAAATGTATAATAATTAATAATAATAATAATAATAATAATAGTAAGCAGAAAAAAGGAAATAGGGAAACACAGAAACAGAAAGGCAAGGGGAAGAGTGGAAGAAAAGAAAAGTAGAAATGTTTCTGAAGACAATCACCTACTGCACCTTTAAATGGAGAAAAATCCTACAATGATTTATTCCAAAATCTTGATTTCTTTAGTTAAAGAATGAAGGTCATATTCTTCTTGGATGGCCTGTGGTTGACTAAAGAATCATGAAATTTACTCTAACACTAATAATTTCATGATATCATGAAGTGTCCTTATTTTTGTCAAGCTGGATTACTGCTAAATTAACAAATAAAAAATATGCCTGCATAAGGTTAGCATAATTGACTTGACACTTCTATTCCAAGCTGTCATGTGAGATCGTCACCATATGCCCTCTGTTCAGATCCATTATGACAGTTCTTGGGATAAGTCGGTCTCTAAACAACACATTTAGCAACAGTCTCACAGCTACACATCACACGTTACATGAAGATGTTATCTAGTCTCTGTGATCTCGTTTGTCAGCACATGGCGGTAGATGTTGGAAACACCAGTGGAATATGCCCCATGCACAATTTAAGAGCTATTTAATAAAACATAAATTGTTTTATTTTTTGTGTCTCTACAGGGTTGTCAAAGAAGAAGTCTCGGACGACAACGCCAAACTGCCTTGTTTCAATGGGAGAGTGGTGTCATGGGTGAGCCGTGAATTAACTTCTGGCTTATATAACATCTGAATCAGAGTGGAAAAGGCAGGCAGTCATGCATTCATATGTCATAAGAAAGAGGCAGCACATGCGCTAAATCATATACTGGACATCGGCAGTTTCAGTTCACCAATTCATTACACTAATTAAGTCTGAAATGCACTTTGAAGTCTTACTGACTCTAAAGTGTAATGCATAATTCAGTAAATTGCATTCTGCTGGATGCAGTTTTGATTTGGTCCCTTTGAGGCCTTTGTTTGTTGTAGTGTTTTTTTTTCTTCATGAGTTTAAGTAGAACAGTTCAAACATCCTATTCACCCCATTCACCCTAAAATGAGCATTTTTTCAACGTTGTCCAAACCTTCTTTTATTTGTTATTACACAACAGAAATCCTGAGGAACGCTTGCATCAAGACAAAATCATTTTTGAGCATATAAAACGTAAAGCAACAGCTATATAAAATAATAATATTAATAATAATGCAATGTACTCTCTTTCTCTAATAACAAAAGAAGAACAGCCTCTATACTGACAGTCAGTGTTGGGGGTAAACGCAGGTTATGTAATGACATTACTTTTCCAAAGTAACAAGTATAGTAACGCATTACTTTAAAAAATAAGCAATATTATGTGAGTTACTTTAATAAAATGTAACGGTAATTACTTTTTACCTTGATTATTTGGCTTTTACAAAATATATTGCGGAATAAAAGTCAAATTGAATCACACACTAACGCCCCATTCACACGGGGCGTCAGCTTTAACGCTTCCCATTCACTTTGATTTCATTTCACTTTCCCAACTTTTCAAGCGCCGATGGAAGCGTCAGCCAATCAGATCGCTGTATGCAAATACCCTAGCTCAGACAGTAGCTGATTGCTGACTAATTTCATTGGCTGACGCTGCTATGACGATCGCGTCAGCCTCAACTTCAGACACACCCTCTGTCAAGCGTTGACGCTGAAGCCCTGTGTGAATCGGGCGGTAATGAGAGAGCATGCTGCGAGTGAATAGACAGATGGCTCGCACTCATCATCATCATCAGGTCTCTTTTTTTCACAGCAGATGAGTCGGTGTACTGTTCTAGTAACTGAATAACTCAGGATTATAGGTGGGCATAGATTAATTTTTTTAATCTAGATTAAAATGGCTCATTTGAATTCTGCCAATGGCATTCAGAATATGTGTGCTACCCAAATAATAAGTCTTTGAGAATGGGTTTCTCAAGCCAGGTGGCGCATTAGACCAACGGCTCATCTCCTGTTTCCAAAATGCATCACAAACTGCTTGAGAAACTGTTCTACTATGATAATTGGTGATGAAAATAAATGATGTTTAGTAAGATGTACTTGTGTTTACTAACTGTTTATTCAGTTAAACATGAATTTTGAACACAAGCTCCAAGCGATTTCATACTTGCTTTTGATGTACGTACATACAGAAAATGCTGCTTCGCAAAGGCAAATTCACAGAGCCCTGACGGTGTGTCAAACATTGAGTACGTTTACATGGGCAACAATATTTTAATACAATTTTAATATGATTAAAACAATACTCTGATTAAGAGTCTACCATGTAAACAGAAATTTTGATTACCTTAAAGCGACTAAAGTCATAATTGAAATAAACAGAAATTGAATTAAGACATGTGGAGTATGCATATATTAGTAGCAATATTGACAAACTATTACCGTCATGTAGGACTTTTCGCCATATTTTCCGACAAGATCCACATAGGCGGCTGTCAGTAAAGGACCGCACACACAGACACACAGACGCACACACACAAACACAGACACATCGCGAAATGCGGAAGTTTTTTTTTTCTTTCCGTTTGGCGTGCGTTATTATATTCCATAACACTCTCACCAGTCCGTACCCCAGTTTATCACGGCGCATGAATGAAATGTTCATGAGTTAAAGTGAAACTGCCGAACTGCAGTTAAAGTCAGGCCTCCTGCTGATTTGATTCAGAAGGGCACTCTTTTGTCAGACGGCTCACCGGTCAGGTATACATCCGCGCTAAAATATCAAGATGAAAGTCATCATAGCTTGCGTAGAATAGACTCAGCTCCCAATCCAACTTACTGACGACTTATTGAAGACGCAATCCGTTTTACGACAACTCCATTCAATTTAATGAACTGGTTCGACCGGTTTACTTAGAAGATTTTGTTAAAAAAATGGTTCATTCGTGAATCGGTCAGAAACAGAAACAATGGCAGGACGGAGACTTATATTTTTGCAATGGATTCTTGTTATTTTGAACTCATCAAAAAAAATAAGTGGATTGTTGTTAAGTGTAGATTATGAGTAAGTAAAACTCTTGACAACTGCACGAAACACAACATCCAAAAAACAAAACTGGATGCAAAGCACTACACCCGCACCACCTCCAGCTAAACAACAAATGATTGACATCAGTTTACGTTCTCCAAGTAAAACAAAAACAAAGAAGCGACTACGTTTTGTAACATAATAAAAAAAAGTATTTTTTGGGAAGCGATTTACACATTTGTTAAGGTTTATTTCTACCCTGGTTTTTGAGACCTGCTTGGGAATTGCAGTAATTTTCTGCAAATTTTCTTTGCATTTATGTGTCTGTTTTTAGCTTGTACTGGCCGAGAGCTCTCACACAGATGGGATGTCAGTGTGCACTGACAGTCATACTGAACATCCACCACCACTGGAGAGGACAGGAGGCATCGGGGACTCCAGACCGCCCTCATTCCAGTGAGTATCAACACACATGCTCCCTGTGTAGAAAACATACTAAAAAAAACTCACTATAAACATGCAGCATTTGGGGTTATATCAGAGTTCAGCACAAAGCTTGATTAAGGGAGTATAGAGTCCCAGTGTGTTAAAGGGCACCTATGGTGAAAAATCTACTTTTCAAGCTGTTTGGACAGACATATGTGTAGGTATAGTGTATAGACCGTCATATTGGGGTGATATAAACACACCCAGTCCTTTTTTTCTCAATTTATCAACATAAAAACGGTGGACCAATTGGAGCTGTTTTGAGACCGACCGCAACTTGATGTAGGAGTGCGGTCCCCCGCCCACCAATATTGATTGACAGCTGTGTATTAATATGTCTCTGTAGTAACATGTATAATCATATCAACAAGACAGGACATGCACAAAGCAACCTGGAATAAAAGATCTGTTCAGTTTGCTAGGATCATCAATCATCATCAATTGTGATCAAGAGAGAGTTTTACAAGTTTAAAATGTTTTTAAGACAGTGCATGTTTGTAATGAATTACAGCGATTTACTTCAGCTGTACTTCATCACCACAGCCATGTGTCAGTAATTATGAAAGAAGACGGTTCAATTCCAGTTTGTTGACATTAAATCAGGTTTATTTTGTACATTAACAAAACGGATATCCATACAGCAGTGGATATTAACCTGTATCCAGTCACATTTGCATGCAAAAACAGTGCAAAGCTAAACGCGCATGCTGTCTTTGTGTGTGTGTGTGTGTGTGTGTGTGCGTGCGTGCGTGCGTGCGTGCGTGCGTGCGTGCGTGTGTGCGTGTGTGCGTGAACTTTTTAACGACATTGTGTGTGACTCATCGTTGCAACTCCACAACAAATTCATCAAATACCAATTGGTAAAGTTCTTACTGTAGTTTTTCTCACAAACATTACGTGAGATCTGCTTCCTTCATGTCTGTCTGTTGTCTGAGGCAGCCAAGGGCGGAGATTGAGGCACACTGACAGGCACGTGAGAACGGTGGGCGGGGAGGACTAGCATTAAAGGCACAGTTCACAAAAACCGCTACCTGATGCTCAGAGCTATAAAATACAAACCTCTAAAAGGTATAATAAATAATCTGATGGGTGTTTTGAACTGAAACTTTACAGACACATTCTGGAGACACAAAAGACTTATATTAAATCTGGAAAAGGGGGTAAACTATGTGCCCTTTAAAGCATGACATTTACCTGAACTTCTGGTATAGTTAATAGATCAACATGCCCTTTTTCAATTTATATTAATTCTAGATTCAGTTTAATGGAGAAATCACATGACCTTAATATTGTAATGTATTTGTATTAAATGGGTGTTTTTAGAATTTTGTGTACATTTTGTGTTTCTAAGATGAACCTTATTATTATTTTTTTAAACTTCAATGAAACAGTTATATCAAATTATTTCTAAAAAATAATATTTGTATGTCTATTTAGGGACATTTTGTCTTATATTATAATTGTCATGATCTAGCCTTTGCAGATCGCTGGAGAACTACACATCTGCCATTATATGAAATATGAACTCCCAGAAGTCTTTGCCCTCACACACCAGTTCCTGATCCCCCCTGATTATACATGCATTATATACAAACATGATTATAGTGGAAGCTCATGATGGACTGATTACTAGAACTATAAAGACACCTCATTCACACACTCTTTGCTGAGGCTTTTTATCTGTAAGTGAGCATTACGAAGTGTTTCCTTGTCTAGCCTGCCATGTTTTTTGACCTTTGCTTTGTTTGTTGTTTTTACACTTGGATCCGTTATACTCTGATTCATTACAATAATATATAAATACTAATTTAAACTAATTTAATATAAAAATATTAACTTTACCTATTTATACCTACAGTTGAAGTCAGAATTATTAGCCCCCCTTTGAATTTTTTTTTTCTTTTTTAAATATTTCCCAAATGATGTTTAACAGAGCAAGAAAATTTGCACAGTATGTCTGATAATATTTTGTGTAAAACATATGCCGGAGTAGTTTGTGGTTCATTGCGCTGTGGTGACCTCTAAAATAGACTAAGCCGAAGTAATAGTAATGAGTAAAAATAAACATTTTAAATAAATGAAAATATCTCTTTCCAGTAGTTTTCTATGTATTAACTATACCTATTTTTGATGGTCTTTGCCACTTAAATCTGTTCAGTTTCAATTATCATGATATAAAGTCAAATTTCATACCGTTGACTATACGAAGTTAAATAAACATTTGCATGAGACATCTATTTTTCTGTATTTTTGTATATTTTTTTGTATATTATAATTTGTATATATATTTTCAGTTATATATTATATGTATTATAAAAAGGAATAACAATTTTTAAAACACCAATTTAAAAAAGCATGTGACCTACTCCTGGCGGGAATTAAGGCATGTAATTTATTTGCATTAATTTATGTATACAAAATGTCTAGCATACACCAGTAGTAGAATAATTATTTGTCAACCCTGATATTGTGATATTAATTCCTCATTCGCTTTTTAAAAACAATAAAATTATGAAAATACATAAAATTTGGTTTTAGACCCGCCACATGGTTTGAGCTTAGCATTTTGAGCTAAAGCACAGAATGGTGGAAAGTGTTAACTCTGTTATGGTCAATTCTGTTAGCGGTTTCAAAAATAATTTAAACCATAATTAGTAGCAGAATTAAATGTTTTCATTTTTATTAAATGTTCACATTTTAAATAAAAATAGATTTTTGGAGTTTTCTGTAAATCATACATTTGACGTATGACATTCCAGTTTAAGGCAAACAAATGGAAAATGCTTGAAATATACCCAAAGTTCTGGAATTAGCCATATAACTGAATATTTAAAGTGCAAGTGAAGCAGTCTCGCCTATTATACTTTCATTAAAGGCATTTCTTTAAGGCATGTGTCCACCAAAGTGTTTTTTTCTTTGTTTTCCCCCCTGCTTGTGTTTTATTTTAAAATAAAATAAAAATTCCAGCAGCATAGCAAGGCACTGAGTGTTTGTTTCACACTCAGTTCTGAGCACTCGCTGTTTTTTTTAATAACTCAGACAGTAGTGGAAGTATTCACATCTGACCATTTTTAGAGGAGTGCTGGCTTTTTTCAGTGCTTTCAGTGGACACACCCTTTGTGTTCTCTGCAGTGTAGTTATTAAATAGTTAATTTTGTGCTGTCATTGCGTTTTATGCTCAACCCCTAAAAACTTTCATTTATAGCGTGCAGCAGATGTGTTGATTTTCTCAAATGAGCGCACATGCTTATACACACTCACATTAGTGAAACTCGCACAGTCACCATTCATCGTCCCTACCTGCACACACACTTTATAAACCTCCTTGCTTCTCTTACATAAGGTTTCTCTTCCACAACATAACTTGTGCACTGTATTTTCTGGAATATATCACGTTTTTTGATCATCAGTAAGTTAATGTGTAATATATGGCAAAGCTGCTTATATAATGCAATTAAAAGTCAAGCAAGCACAACTATCAGAAAGCACACATTTGAATTTGTACTGAGAAACATTTGAATGTTTCTATTTCACACACACCCTTTCAGTTTAGCTTTAAATAAATTTGTTTAGACTTGTTGTTTATAGTAGTGAATGCTAGTGTATGTTTTTTATAATTATATTTTTTGTTCTATGTCTTGTCAATTCACCTTATTCTTTGCGTATGAGCGGGTGCAGCCATTTGAATTTTTTTGGCTCAAGACTTCCAATCTCATTCACTTCCATTGATTTTTAGACATTAAAAACAGCTTGTTAAGCTGTTTGATGTTGCAAACTGACATTTTCTTATTATAATTGTTCTACTTTGTCTGTATAGTCATGCAAACACTTGTTTGTAGAGCAGGTTCATGCCGTTTATTATTCCTAGTCATTTCTCCCATAGTCAACTGAATCAGAAGTTCTGAAACAATTGCAAAAACGAGTGCACTTCCGCATTGAGGAATAAGGTTAATACAGTTAAAAGGATTCTTGGTGAAGTGGAGGGAACTAAAATATGTATTTGTAAATGTTGTGTAACCTGTGGCCTTTTATATTATTTTTTTATCAAAAAATTTAGAATGTAACTTGCACACCAGTGCATTAATTTCTGATTTTTTTTTATCATCAGTGCAGTTTGACCACATTTTTTGTGTGACTTAGAGTCAGGTGTGACTTATTTTGTGTTTGCTTTCAAAATGTACACTGTAAAACCCAAAAAGTTAAGGTAACTCAAAACTATTGAGGAAACCGATTGCAACAAACCATTTAAGTTCAAAACTAGTCCTAATGAGTACTGTGATCTTAATCCATTTGAGTAAACAAAGCAATTTCAGCACAGTAAAACCTAAAAAGAGAAGAGAACTCAAACCAAATGAGTACTGTAAAACTAAATAAGTTAAGGCAACTCAAACCATTTGAGGAAACCAATTGCTACAAACCATTTGAGTTAAGAAACTAATCCATATGAGTACTGTGAACTTACTCCATTTAAATTAAAGTAATGAGGTAATTAACTCATTACCTTTAACACTGAGTTCAAAACTCTTTTCAAATGAGTAGAATTAACATTCAGTAAATTTTGAGTTAACTACACTCATTTCATTTGATAAAGTTGACTGTGGGGTTTTACAGTGTAGTTGTCTCATGCAATAATTTGTTGAATTAATTAATCTTTGTAATATAAATGTGAAAACTGGATGTAGCTTGTTTCAAAAATCAAGAGAGTCAAATATGTTTACAGAAGCGTTATCTTTTTTACTAATACATAAATGAGAAAATGTACAAGTAAAAAAAATATGAATAACATTTAGTGTGAAATCTGGTCATTATGTATAAACAAATCTTTTTTGTTAAACAGTTAATATGCCTCAGTGCTTGAGAAATAAATACCTGATATTAATACTGCTACTACTACTACTACTACTACTACTACTAATAATAATAATAATGTAAGATTCCATTCCATTCTATCAGCCCAACGACAGAATCCGATGAATGGTCGAAGGCTAAATGCGTGTATGCCAATTATGTTTTTAGCTGATCACATTATTAGTTGTGATACAATTCAGATTTTGATATTTTCTTGGGTCCGATATTCTTAACTGTACGTTTATTAGGGACCAAATGCCGCTTGGAGTTCCAAGCCCCGGGATTGCGTTTCTTCTCACAGACATTATCTTGATATTATAAAGTTAGTCAGAGGATGCAGGGTTAACTAATACCCAATTAGTCTGGTTGCCTCCTGCATACTTAAAGAGTAGTTCATTTAGTCATTTCCTTACAACTTTCTAATATCAGTGATTTAAATGATTAAAAGGTCTTCATGCTGCGGTGCCACACTGCTCCGTGCAGTCAAATGCACCTTGAAAATTGATAAAATCATGTCACAACATACTGTAATGGTAGCGCAGACTCCACTTAATCCACTGGATACAATGAATTCTGAAGACTCAAAATGGTTAACATTTATTTTCCAGATACAAGTGTATCATGCCAATTACAGAATCAAACAATAAAAGCCAATTCAAAAATAAATGCACAACATCAATTACTCTAAGATAAATCAAAGAGTATAGATGGAAATCCAAATCATATAGTGTTAAGCTAGAGAGCTCTTCACTACGGGCCGGTCTGGACACAGACTTGCGACCTCGAGACATTTCGTCCTTCTCTTTAAATACCCTATGAAAGCAATGAATGGTTATTTTGTCAAAGTTACCAGTAGCTTAAAGATTTTCTCATCTGTTGGGATTCAATCAAAATTTATCAAAGATAGTGAACAAAACCTTGTTACCAGTCACACCTTGGTATTTATCAATACCAGAGGGGAAGGAAAGTTCAAGAAAGAGGGCAAAGTCTTTTTGGTTTTTGTTGTTTTATTACAGGGCACATTTAAGTCTGAGTAAAATTCATCCCAAGAAATAACACTTACAAATACCCAATAAAAATACTGACAAAATACTTAAGATTAAAATAATATTTTGCACCATGCAAAATATTTTTTTATCTTAAAAAAATAAATATAATTTTTAATAATAACAAACAAATAAGTTAATTAATACTGTAGGTTGATTAATTAGTGTACAGAGATTTGTAAAAAAATGAATTTGTGGGATGGATTGTCAAAATCTTCTAAGAAACCTGCTTATTTAACCTCCAGGGAGCATTTACTCCCAGTTGGGAATCCTGGGTCTACATAATAATCTCTCTCTCACACACACACACGCACGCTTGTTTATGTTGTGGATGTAGGAATATCAACAGCAGAGAGGGAGAGAGCAGATCCTCTGGCTCCTGCTCCCCCACTGGGCTCAGTCATCCAGAAAGCATGAGACACAAATGTTGAAGGGAGTTGTGCTAAACAATGAGTGGTGTATCTGCTCATAGCACAACACCCCAGATGGGACCTTTGTATTATGCAACAACTTTACCAAATATAAAATTATTAATTTTCTAGATTAAAGTTCAGAATGAGGTGAGGATTCTGAGGCATCTTATGATATTGGCTTTAAAAATAATTTTATACTCATTTATATTTGATTTAAATCTTTTCATGTACACTTACTGGCCACTTTATTAGGTACACCTATCCAACTGCTTGTTAACGCAAATTTCTGATCAGCCAATCACATGGCAGCAATTCAATGCATTTAGGCATGTAGACAGGGTCAAGACGATCTGCTGCAGTTCAAACTGAGCATCAGAATGGGGAAGAAAGCGGATTTAACTGACTTTGAATGTGGCATGATTGTGGGTGTCAGACAGGCTGGTCTGAATATTTTAGAAACTGCTGATCCATCCTGCCTTTTATCAACGGTTCAGACTGCTGGTGGTGTAATGGTGTGGGGATACTTTCTTGGCACACTTTGGGCCCATTAGTACCAATTGAGCATCGCGTCAATGCCACAGCGTACCGGAGTATTGTTGCTGACCATGTCCATCCTTTATGACCACAGTGTACCCATCTTCTGATGGCTACTTCCAGCAAGATAATGCACCATCTCATAAATTGGAAATCATCTCAGACTGGTTTCTTGAACATGACAGTGAATTCACTGTACTCAAATGGACTCCACAGTCACCAGAGCTCAATCTAATAGAGCACCTTTGGGATGTGGTGGAATCGGAGATTCGCATCATATATGTGCAGCCGACAAATCTGCAGCAACTGCATGATGCTATCATGTCAATATGGACCAAAATCTCTGAGGAATCTTTCCAGTACCCTGTTGAATTTATGCCACAAAAGATTAAGGCAGTCTTGAGGGCAAAGGGGGATTCAACCCAGCACTAGTAAGGTGTACCTAATAAAGTGGCCGGTGAGTGCATAGTGCAGTCATACAAAAATGAGGTATAAAGAAGGGGATGTGAGTTTTTGAAAACAGCAAAAATATAAAAAAAATGTTAAAGAGCAGGATTGATGTAATTATAATAAAATACAATGCATGATACATACAAGGGTACAAAATATCCTGCTAAAACATTTAAATAAAGTCTTGTTTTGAACATTAGTTAAAGGAATAATTTACCCAAAAATGTCAATTTATGTAAAATACCATCCCATTCTGACTCTGTAAAGTCCCTGCTCAAGTCAAGCTGCCAAGAGGTTTTAATATGTTCTAGACTTTGAGAGTCTCTATTGTACAAATAAAAGAGTATGAGAAATTAGTCCTCTACTTTCGAGTTTTAAGTCTAATAATGCATCAATTACTGAGGCAGCAGGTAATTCAGGAAAACATAAAAATTTTGACCTAACAAAGTTTTTATTTTCAGAAATCTAAAAAAAAAAAATTGGGGGCAGAGACAAATTATGTGGAAGCTCTTCAAAGGAGCAGAAAATATTATTAAAAAATAAATCTATCAGACATTTAATTCCCTTCTACTCCCACACCATGCATCCATACAAGATGAGGCAAATAAACAACTAGAGGCAATGGGACCTGCAAGGGGGGAGCCTGAAAGCCAAAATGCTTTCTGAAATATCTTTATCTTTTAATCATAAACAAATATTGTATTCCTGCGATTCGTTTACTGCAGATACACACATTGCAATATTGATGCTCAAATGAAATATTGTTCAAACCCTATTTTTTACAGAATACATTGTGTAAAACCTCTTCACTTGTTAAATGAATCAGTCTGTGTAATATGAGTTCAAATGAACCCAGCGCTGGTATTATATTTAAGTGTTAAGCCATGCATATTTAAATTTACATGCAAATGATGTGTAGATCACTCTCAGTGTCTGTGATAGTTCTGCCCTCTTGTGTTTGATTTTTAAACTGCACAGCAAAGCACAGACTCATTGGATTATATAACAGTCGAGGCATGTCCTTAATTTCTAACATCGGTTGACTGAATAATTGCATATACATCTTGCATTTATGCAGTATGCCTCACATTTTTAGAATAATACACTAATGCAATCATAATATACTAAATTTGGGCTTGATTTTTATGTTTTTGAGAGTTTGAAAAGATATTCAGCAAGAATGCGTTAGAAAGTACAGTAATATTGTGTAATAGTACTACAATTTAAAATACATGTTTTTTTTATCATGTTATTTATTCATGTGATGGCAAAACATTTTTCAGAAATGATTCTAATATGCTGAGTTGCAACTCGAGAAGAATTATTGTTATCAATAATGTTGAAAACTGGCCTAATATTTATCAGAAAAATAGACATTCGTACAGGATTCTAAAAGCAGTTAAAGCGATTATTATTTTCTGTATGAAATAGAAAGAACTGAAGTGAATGATTATTTCACTTTTAATTATTTAGCATCAATTTCCACTCCATGAATGTCTTTTCAGTGGCCCAAAGTCTTAAAGTAAGATATATATATATACACACACACACAGAGTCCTTTATAAGGCACCTTTACTAAATGAAGACTGGTGTGCAGGAGGCAGAAGGTTTGTAATGTTCTTTAAAGGTGAAATAAATGTCTCACTTCGCTCAGGTTTCTGCTGAAAGCACACATATGTTCGTATACCTACACAAAAGACACACTTGCTGGCCCCAGGGGTGTAATTCCGAAACCCATCTTTCATGATGAAACACCCACTATGTGTCATTACCATTATTCACCAAGTAAACTATATCTCTTGCTTTCCTTTACTGCCTTTCTCACACACAAAAAAAGCTCAAATAGTCTGCATTACATTGATTATATCTTACATGCATTTAGGTGATTTTCTCCTAAGTGTGTTAGATAACATAGTTGTTGTCTGAGGCCACTGAGAGCTCATGCTGCTTGTGTTTTTGTGTCTGTAGTGCGAATGCAGTGAACAGCAGAGATGGACTGGACACAGAAACTGGAAGCGAATCTGTTCTTCGTCATCGTCGAGAGCGGGAACGAGAAAGAACCAGGCGGAGGAGAGATGATTGTGAGTAAATATAAGATTTTACATAAGGCACCTTTTCAAGGCAATATTTTTGTTTGTTTTTAATAAATGTGCTTTATTGTCACTGATGACATTGAAGAACCTTTTACATACAGGCTGACTGTACATTGCACAAAAGGTTCCTTATTGTGGCACATGGTTATTTCACTTTTATGATTATTTCTTTTAAGAACTGTTTTCTGAAAGGTCTCAGAGAAAATGAAAATAAATAAACCTTTTAAAATCATAAATTGAATCACTCTTTCATTTTGCAAAAACAAATAGCAAGTAACATTTTCAATTTAAAGGCACAATATGTACGATTTTCTCGTTAAAATATCCTAAAACCACTAGAACATTGTTGTATATTTTGCTGACTTATTTCTCAAATGTTTAGAAGAATCTTAAGACATAAGCATTTTTGATGGCTTTCTGGCTTACTGCACCTTCCTAAGTTTTAAATACTTTAGCCCAGTGGTCCCCAACCCCCGGGCTGTGGACCGGTACCGGTCCATGGATTAATTGGTACTGGGCCGCTCAAGAAATCATTCATTATTTCCGTTTTATTTACTATCTGAGTCTGAACGATCTTTTATCTTGAAAAGTCTTCTATTGGTTACATCTTGGTCACTTGAGCTCCAAAATTGAACCCACAAGCTAGCAAAATGAAACGTCTTTGAAAAGTTTCTTTGCGAAGAGGAAAAGTATCAGTGAAGGACCCATTACTGCCAAGGAATGGATCCGCAACCCATTTGTTAACAAATCAGGTGAATCTAGCATGTCTGTGCAAGAAGATCAACTGCTGGAGATCGCAAATGACGGTGGCCTTGTTCACATATCACATCTTTTCTGCATGCAAGTTCATTATTTCCAATGGAGGCGTTTGGTTGTCCATGTGTATCTCGTGCCTTCAAGGCGAACTCAGTTAAAAACATCTCAACTTTACAGAATGCCATGAGTGCACCTTGAGTCACGTGACAAAAACTGACCGGTCAGCTTAATTGTTTGTATGGAATATACACATTTCGGTAGACTTAATTATCTCAGACAAAAGCCCCTTTCAACATACAGACCTTTCTGGAAAATTATCGGCAATTTTCCAGAAAGGTCAGTATGTGTAAACCAGCCCTTTTTGAAAATACCAGTAAATTTGTTCCGGATTCGTTCCAATTTTCCAGAAAGAGAAGTTGTAACATTACTGGTTATTTGCCGGAACGCAGAAGGAAAATTGCGGGAAAGAGACGTCTACTCTAGCCAATCAGAACATTCCGACACATTCCCATCCATGCTGTTTGTGAAAATAAAAGCCTTTGAATATTTTTTCCAGGCACATTTAGCTGCTAGATGTTAGTCAGATAACGTTTCTATGTTCCTTCTTAATACCAACTTTGTAAAAAGTATCGATAAAATGCTTATGATAAACCGCTGTTTGTTTACCTTCAAGCTCTGCTTCAGTTGCTTGACGTGTGTGCACGTGAAGCAGCCAGTGAGCACCAGCACACACATTATGAACATCTCGACATGCGAAAGTGTTCCTCCATATGTTTTCATCGAAGTTGTTCACAGTACTTATCCATCCACAGAATTTGTAATGTAATCAAATGTGTAAACATTTAGCGCTTCTGCCTTTGGATGTCTCTGGGACAAAAGCAGCTGCATAAATGCTAAAGCTAAAAGTGAAGCCATCAACAAAAGCCAGACCCCTTCTATGTTTACAAATACAAACGCAGCAGTTTAGAGCTCATTTCTTGTTAATGATGTCAGAATTTGTTTTGTCTGCTTGTCATCCTCTGAGAAAAAGGTTGATGGTTGCCTAGTAATCTATGTGTACACCGTCCTACAACCCCCTCCCCCCCTTAATCATTGAGCGATCTGCGGTGATAAACAGGTTGGGGACCACTGCTTTAGCCCATAGGATTTAATGAAGACGACAGCTCCCATGATTTCACATACTGTGCCTTTATGAAAACTTTGAAGTAGAAAAACAGAATAGAATTTTCTTTTTTTCTTATAAAATGTACTCCATTCATTTCAACAAATTATTTTAGGTGACCAAATCTCTGCTGTACATGCCACAAACATTTTGCATTCTTATTCAAAGTTGATATAATCATGGCTTGATCTTACACTAAGGATGACAAATGCTTTTACGCCTTCTCAATGTGGCATGTTTGCCTCATTGGTGAGCTAAATATATTTGTCTTTTCAAACTGAGGTCAGAAAGTCATCTCTTTGTGTGTGTGTGTGTGTGTGTGTGTGTGTGTTGTAGTCTTTGTATTTTAGTCTATGCGTTTAGCTCATTTATCTTCAGAGAGGAAAGTCTTAAATTATCTTTAATTACCTTCACTGACAGACTGAAATGACTTCATCTTTTCCAAATGTGTTCTCACATTAATATTACGGAAGAATACAAATAAAGCAGTCAATCATTTAAATGGCACTCAACAGACACTCTTGTGTGCTTTCCCTCTTTTTTCCTTTGTTGTGTATTTGATCTTCTCTTCATTCAGCGTTGGTACAATGCATAATTTCATGAATAAATCTGAATGCATTTTACAATGGCAAAAATGTTATTTATTTATAACAGCAAAGCTGAATCACACACCCTTCCTGTCGTCCATTGAACATGGTCCTCACCCTTGGAAAACAAATGCTTTCTCACACACAAACTGAGCCAGACATCACTGTAATTTATCTGTGTGTTTGTGACTGCATAGCGCAGGATTCTCTGTTGGCCCATTAGTCCCCGCTGATCATTAATCAGTGTGGCTTAATTAGGTGGCTGGTCTGGAGACAGTGTCAGCGGTGACACCGCAACACTTTCTCAGTTCAGAATTAATAGGACAAAGAAGAGAAAAAAATATGAGGTTGTACAAGACACACTGTTCCTCTGAGAATAACCAGGACCATATTGATTCTGAGTCCCCCTCTGACTGAATTTTGTGCTGTCCTTTCATATTGCAAGGCTGAGGTGAGGTTCTTTTTTTACACAACACACAGAATTTGTTTTACTAGAAACAAATTCTATAAAAATATCAAGGTAAAAAAAAAAAAACGGGTTTATGATGTTAGTATAAAATTTGTTACTAAATAAAATGTAATAAGAAAATACTTGTATTTACTGTCTGAAAGATATATTTAGAGAACATGGAGAACAATTAGTCAGGTGTAGAGGTTACAAATGTGTATACACAGGAAATACACAGCACAAATTATTTTGTAATTATTTAATAAACATTCTAAGAACACAAAGAGGATTTCTTTTTAGATTAGATAAGATTAGATTCAACTTTATTGTCATTACCAAGGCCGTAGAATTGGCATGAACGGAGGCGACGTGTCCCCACCAATATCCACCAATTACTGAAATGTCCCTACCAATAATTTAATCGACTTCAAAATAAAATAATGCTCCGTCAACCCTTATTAACCTACATGTGCACAAAATCGTAATACTATTGACCAAGACTGTGCAATTAATCGAAATTCAGTTTCGATTTTGGCCTCCATGATTATGAAAAACAATAATCGGTGTAAAACTGTTAAATTCCTCAAAGGCCGACTGCAGTAAAATCATGTAAGTTGACTTCTGCAGCATGGGACATGCTTGTTTTTTTGTATTATTAAGTGTTTGTTTTATATTATTAAGTACTTTATTCGTGTCCCCACCAATGTCAAGAGCTAATCTATGCCCTTGGTCATTACACATGTACAAGTACAAGGCAACGAAATGCAATTAATAAAGTGCAATTATAGAAAAACTATGGGTAATATTTACAGATGAATGTACTATGAACATTATATGCAGGTTGTATTAGCTATGATCAGAGATGAACATATGTACAGGTTGCTATTAATAATCAGAAGTATGCAGATATATGTGAACATAATTACAAATGTATATATGCAGTAAATATGTACAATTCAAGATGAATTAGTGCAATTAATTAGTGAATTAGTTTTCTTTAGTAAATAAATTGTACATGTTTATTATATACTAATTTCACATTATGTTTTTATATACAATTTTCCAGATTTTAGCATTTCCAGATCTCACCTAATTTACAAAATTCATGATTTATTACAATGTTCAAGTGCAAACGTATTTGATATCCTGAAATATGTAGATGTAACCTACTATTTTTATGAACATTGAGAACAGTCATGTATATCCTAACATTTATTTATTTAATTTGATTTTATTATGTTCTAAACTGATTAACAAAACAGCATCCTAAAGAGGGGGTACATTTATATAAATAGTATAAACATAAAAATAGTAAAAAAATAAAATAAAACATCTAAACGTGAAAAGACAGGTTACTTAGTAGACCTCACCTATTTATTTTTTATTAATTCATTCTTTCATATCGTCATAGCCTACATATAAAAGCTCACTTCACGTCACACTTCACAGTACATTATATCCTTTCATTTCTGTTTAGAGTTCTCTCTGAGGGTTTGTGAACACCCTCCATTGTCACTCAGTGGGCAAATGTTGCTTGTATATCATAATTGTATGATGATTATTGGTGCGGTCTTGTGCTCGACAACCTCGACACTGAATCGAAAAAAAAGGAAAGCGCTCATTGTCCGCGCTCTGCTTTTGATGAATGACGGTGCGCGCGTGCACAAGGGGCGGGTAATAAATTCATATCGCGCGCTCCCGCGGGAGTTTAGCCTGTGTTGTAGTTTTACGTGCAGCACCGCCAAAGAGAAGCTCGTCTATGCTTAGCGCTTTCTGAGGTAAGGCGACTTCACTTTACCTAAGTGTTTCTTTTTGAGTAAACATAATTAAGGATTTATATATTGTTTAAGAGGATTTAGTAGAATTTTATTAACATTATTTGTGTGTTATTATTTGTGTATGAGTGTGTATTTTGGGTTGAGCAAGCGATTAAACGGTATTACAAATAGACAACACTGACAAATATCTAGAGAATGTTACTTTTAAACTTAATAAATAAAATAATAATACAATTGTTTTATTAATTAACAATATTTAAACATATATTGTAATATATTTAATCATGAGATTTATAGAAAAAGACAGAGGTGTGCATTTTTGTGTTTTTTATTATTTTATTAATAAAATTAACAATGTAAGATGTAAAAAAATTTGAGTTGGAATAAACTCTGATTTTTTTTTAACCATCATGTTAAAAATTAAGTTTCAGTAGATTGTAACCTAATATATGTAATGCCTCTCATATGATGTATTGTAATATTATCTCTGTAAACATGTCATATATCTTTAGGCTAGGTTTAAATAGGCTGCTGACAACAAGTAGTGATGATATATTGACTACCTTGTTTCAATTTCATAGCTGGAAGACAAAAATGGTTGTGTTATGGATTGCCTTGTTTGCTGTACCTATACATTAGGCTATATCACCATGTTTTTAATTAGCTTGAAAATAAAAACAAAATAGTGAAAGTGATATTTTTAAACATAGTTTGTTCTCCATTACTTTGTCTTTTTGCACATTTTCTTCCTCACTATTGGTTTTACATTTCCCAAACATCTCTTCTGTTTATGTTTTTTGTATATTTTTGTTAGTCAAACTTATTTCATTCCACTTGTGACTGCAGATAGAATCAAGTACAGATCAAATAAAAATCTACACACTGGCATGTGAGTAAGTTAATAATATACATTATGAGAGAGCAATATCAGTCTCGTGAAAGAAGCTCTAGCAACCCAACTCTCCTGGAGTGTTTCGGGTTCCACCAGAAGCAATACACAAAAGCCAGCTCACTGGGATGCCGCCGTCTCAACAGAGTCTTCCAGCCAATCAGATGTCACCCTGAGGCAGAGCCACGCCCACGGGAGTGTATGTTTTCTGCTTTTTAAGTTTGTCGCTCAAGGTTTGATCAAGCCATGAATATATATATAAACTTATTTCGATATTGATGTTTAAATGTTTCAACAAGGTCTTTATAAGCTTTAATGTGTGCATGATGTATATTGTTTTTCCCTTAGTCCCACGTCTGAACGGTCACTCTAAAACCGAACGGGTGGTGAGGGACTCAGCCATGGGTTGTGACAGCGGCTCTATCATGAGCAGTGAGCTGGAGTCGAGTTCTTTCATTGACAGCGAGGATGAGGAGGATGCTAGCAGGTTGGGTTTTGAGTGTTAACAAGCTTAAACTTTCCATACAGTATAATATATCTGTTTTTATTTTCTGAAAAAAGAATATCATGCATTTTTACCATGATTTACTGAAAACACCCCCTAAAAGTCATTCAATATAACAATAGCTTATATAATAAAAAATCAAGCCAGTTTAAAATAAATTTTATTTTATTCATTTTTATTTATAAAAAATATTTTTAAGGATCACAGTGTAGCCCCGAAGTTATTTAGCAATTAATTGTCATTTAAATGTTCTCTATCCTCAGTACTGTAAAGTAGCAAATTACAAATACTCAAACTACTATAATTACGTGTTTTTTCTTTACTTTTTTTTTTTTTGAGTTTTTTTTTTTAAATCTGTACTTTTTCTTTTCCTTAAATACATTTTCAGTGCTGCATCGGTACTCCACTATTTTCCTTCAACCTGCAGTCACTACTTAATTTTTTTCTTGTCTATGGGCATTGGCTAAAGAAGAATAATCAGTCCTGCGATTCCAGTCCAATCAAATAATAATCTTGCATCATAATGAACAATTTCAAGACATGTTTGGAATGTGTCCAAGAAGTTGTCCAAAATTTTGATATGCAATCACCCAAAAGACTTTAGAGAAGCTGACGGATGTCTGCTGTATGATGACATGAAATCATCAAATGGCCTTAAACAAAAACTAGATGCACTACAGAATGTTACGTTTTCACACACACACATAAACTGCATGTAAATAATTCAACATATCAAAGTGTAATATTTACAACAAATACTCTACTTTTACTCTACTTTTTGCACTACGTTTTTGGGCAAGTAATCGTACCTTTACTTGAGTATGATTTTTCTATACTCTTTTCACCATCTATCCTTAAGTCTGTGTCTTTCAAATTGATAGATTTTAACCATTTGATACTTTGTAGAGGTTTTGAATGATTTAAAATAAACTTCAATTTAACACGAACATTTAATTCAAATACAAGTACTGGCATAATTATTTTTGTAATGATTAAATGTTGTGCTGAATGATGATGAAGCATTGTTTTACCTGTATTTTGGTGTTTTATTTTTCTAAAAGCTATTTGACATGTTGAAGTATGCTTTCTATGTACTGTATATAAAGTCACTTTGATGCAAACATCAAAATGTGACTTCTTGCCTTTGACCAATATAACTTGTGTGCAGATCTTACTACAAATCTAAGCTTTCGCGGTGTAATTGTAAAATCAATAATCAATCTGTTCCTCTCTCTTTGGTTTCTTCTCTCAGGCTGAGCAGTTCAACAGAGCAGAGTTCTTCTTTTCAGTTAATGAAGAGACATAAGCGCAGACGCCGGCGACACAAAGTGGCTAAAATTGACAGGGTGTGTGTTTATGTGTGTATAGTGCGTACTTGTGTACCATATTTTGGGGACAAACTCCCTCTCACATAGTTAAATCTGAACAATGAAATGTATTTTTTCTAATTACATTTGACCTAAAGTTGCTAATACTTAAAGGGTTAGTTCACCCAAAAAGGAAAATTTTGTTCTTAATTACTCACCCTCATGTTGTTTTAATTTCCTGAGACCTTCATTCATCTTTGGGACACAAATTAAAATATTTAGAATGAATTCCGAGAGCTCTCTCATCCTCCATATATAGCAACAGTGCTGAGACATTCAAAGTCATAAAAAAAGAACCAAAATATTCCATGCGACTCAAGTGGTTCCACTGTAATCATACAAAGCTTCAAGAACACAACACAAAAAATTGTAAAGCAAATTTGTTTACCAATGTCTTCTGCTTCAGATTAAGGTGTGCATTTACTACAGACAATACAAGAGTTGCTTCTCATGCTGCTGACTCTAATGGCAATACATCATTCTGCCTGTGGTAAATGCAACCTGATGACTTGACACGTGATAGAATATATGCAGTAGGCATATTTACAGTTTTTTGCCACACAAAAAAACTATTGATGTCTTTGGAGGATCAGAGCGCTCTCAAATTTCATCTAAAATATCTTTAAAGCTTATTGTAACATGTTCCAAATATTTGTACAGTATGTGGCTCCTAAGATTCTTATCTGCCTCTATTCTGCTTTTGCATTCACAGTCATCCTCCTTCAGCAGTATCACAGATTCAACCATGAGCCTCAACATCATCACAGTTACTCTAAATATGGGTACGATCTACTTGTTCTTGTTTATGGCCATATGCACATACTGTGCGTCACAAATGCATGACTTTCATGTCCTCTCCTTTTCCACAGAGAAATACAACTTTCTGGGCATCAGTATAGTGGGTCAAAGCAATGATAGAGGAGACGGTGGCATCTACATTGGATCTATCATGAAGGGAGGAGCAGTGGCAGCAGATGGGAGGATAGAGCCAGGAGACATGCTGCTGCAGGTAGATTGTGAAAGTGAACGTAACTTCTCATTGTGACTAATTCAGTTTAATTTTAGCATGCAATTTTTTTTGTAGAATTTGACCATGTCAAAAAGACGTTGTTGTTAGTGGATGGGTTGTTAAATATTATACTGCTGCCACAGCCTGTAATATAGAAAAGCAAAAAAAAGAGAAATGGTGAAAAGTACTAATGGAAAAACAAAATTACATATTATGAAATATTAACATTTAACTTCATTATGTGGACTGTGGTCATTCTGGCTCAATGGCTCTGAAAATCTAGTTTTAACAACAAAACACGCCACCTCCACCCCTCTCCCAACCCCCAATTATAATCTACACCAGGGTGTCTGTGGGGTCTTAAAAAGTATTAAAAAGTCTTAAATGCTACTTTGCAAGGTATTAAATGTTATTATTTTTGATCATATAATGTATGGTTGTATGCTAAAGTTTGTCTGAATTAAATCTGGGAATATCAGGATGATGTTTAGTTTATGAAATCAATGAAATCCTACTAGATTTGACATCATGCTGCTTTGTTTACTGCAGTAACCAAGTGAACACCATTATTTCTATAGGCGCCAACCTGCTGAATTAACTAGATTTAATAGATTTTTATTCAGTATATGAATAATGTTTTAGTTTTGGATTAGTTTCTTACATTAATATTTAGTAAATATACTTTAAGTTAAAATCTTGACAGTGTTTCCAGTTGAAAGTGGTTATAAGGTCTTTAAAAAAGGTCTTAAAAAGGTATTGAATTTCACTCTTTGATTCCTGTCTATACTCTGAACACAGAAATGAACATTTTGTCATTATTGTGAGCACTATCATGTTGTTCAAAATCTGTTTGACAGTCCTTTCTCTGTGGAACACAAAAGAAGATAGACACTTTTGTTCTCTATCGATTTCCATTGTAATATATTAGAAATGAGTAGGAACCGAAACTGTTTGGTTTCCAACATTAATCAGAAAGCTTCTGTTATGCTCCATAGAAGAAAGTAAGTCAAATAGGTCTGGAACAACCTGAGGGAGAGTAAATTATGACAAATGGTCTTTCTTGGGTGGACTATCTCTTTGAAAGCCCCCCCACTAAACTGTTTTTTCATTCCTCTTTTGAATAGCAGATTAGAGTAAAGCTGGGTTGGTGGAAGATGCTGTGGTTTGTTAAAGCGATTAAACACTGCAGGGCACTGCAAATGACTTGTATTTCCTTTACTTTAGCCTCTGGGTTCATGCTATGTAGCTTTAGTGATAAAATACATCCTTCCTCCAGCAACTGTTGATCCCTGTTGAGTGGCAGATTACAGTAATAGAAATGGATTATCTGTATTTTGGCATGACGCAGTGTGGCACACTGATATTAGCAAAATTACCTCAAGGTTTGAGTATTGGATCAGGAAAAAATAGTTTTTGCTACGTTTATTTATAGGATCTTTGAAGCTTCTATTTGGCTGTGGTATGAGTTTCTGACAGGGGATTGTGTGTATGCAAATGAAAAATAGTGGCAAAGGGTCTGATTTTGTTTGGATTAACACTACTGTCATACAATATAGTTTAAAATTGTTCTAATCTCTAAAATGGTATTTGTTCATTCATATTTCCAAACAAACAAATAAATTCAATGTATTTAATTCAAAAATAGTTACATTTTAGAGCAGAGATGCCCAATCTACCGCCAACGGCCAATGTGGGCTCTTTGTATCCTTCGATTTGGCCCGCCAGAGGGAAAAGGATTGGGAAGGGTTGGGAAATATCTTTAACAGAAATTCTCTTTTATATTTTAATGTAACCTTTTGTTTGTTTGTTTTATTGTTGAGCTACAAAAAAGCAAACTGAAATTAAATGTTTCCATTAAATGTTGTTTTCCCAGTGATGGGTTGCAGCTGGAAGGGCATCCGCTGTGTTAAACATATGCTGGATAAGTTAGTGTTTCATTCCGCTGTGGTGACCCCTGATTAATAAGGGGGCTGAGCCGAAAAGAAAATCAATCAATGAATTAAATGTTGTAAATAAATCAGATTTTAAAAAAAATGTACATACTGTCACTTAACGAATAGAGGACAAAGCAGAAGACATCAGCGTGCAAATCAAGCCAAAGGCAGGTTCAGCATGACTAGTGTATTTGGCATTGAACTCCAAATGGTTTTATTGTTACGTTTGTTAAAATAATATACATTTACAACACATCAGAATGCATTGGTAAAGTTGAAGTATTTTTTTCTATTTATTTATAAATATTATGAGATAAATTAGGAAATTACCCATGGCAACTTTAATGTAATACAGTTTGCTATTTACTTTCGGCCCACATCTCTCAATCAAGCTTGGCTTTTGGCCCTTCATAAGAAGACATTTAGGCACCCAGGTTTTAGAGTGATAACCGAGAAGCTTTAAATTGATTCATTGAAATATCAGTTTAAAAATTAATCACAGAGATTAAATAATAATCCAGTGCTTTAAAACATTTTAACCCCAAACAAAGTTACTTTAAGTGAATTAATTGGCAGTGTAGAATGTATGTGATCCATGGGTACTTTGAGTTTAACTGCATTGTCACAAAACTTGTCACTAATTGTAAATATTCATGGGCAAGAGGGAAGCAGAGATAGTTAAATTTATTACTAACTTATATTGTTGTAGATTTGGATTCTCTTTTGATCATTTTGGGATTGGACATAGACACATGCATAAAATTCAGTCATAATACCCATCTTTGTGAGTTCACATTAACACAGTTATGCCTTATAGTGATAGTTCACACTAACATTTTATTAAGTCAATATTTACTCTCCCTTGTGTGTTTCCAACCCTTGATTACATTCTTTTTTTCTATTGAACGCAAAAGAAAATGTTTTGTATACAGGTAGCCATTAACATTCATAGTAGGAAAACGTACGACAGAAATCAGTGGCTATCTGTTTCCATCTTTTTTCTGAATATCTTCTTTTCTGTTTAGCAGAAGAAACAAAGTCAAATATGTGTATAACAGAGTGAGGGTCAGTAAATGATGACAGAACTATCCCTTTAAGTGAATATAGACTGTGGATAAAGAAGATGCATGTGTATGAGCATATTGGGTCTGTTCATTAGCTTTTAAATTGACCTCTTTTGTTAATAAAACTACAAAAGACAGAAAATGATGACTGATTACTTTTTGTACCCGAATTATAGACCATTTTGAGGGATGTAAACAAAAACAATGGTCCCAACATATTTCCTGTTTTACGTTTTAAATTTATATAGCTTTCGAGAATCCAAGAACAACCACATATTGATGAATAATGTTATGATAGCTGTTTTAACATTAAGTTATGATTGAATTGCCTCTCATTACAGTTATGAAATAGTTTGATAACAAGCAGGAAATGTTCATGGGCCAATGACATCACCACAATGAAATAGTGCAAATTTAAAATATTGTTTATTCCATGTGTGTCTTTGTCCAGTTAAATGTATGTATAATTATCTATCATTTATGAAAATTCTTAAAGTATTTGTTCTTGACATGCAGGTAAATGATGTCAACTTTGAAAACATGAGTAATGATGATGCAGTCAGGATCCTCAGAGAGATCGTCTCCAAAAATGGGTAAGAATGAAGAGAAGAAAGAAGCCTGAATTGTGAAAGCTCTGTAAATATGCTTTAACTAATCATGATTATACTTTTGCAGTCCCATCAGTCTTACTGTTGCCAAATGCTGGGACCCTTCCCCTCGCAGTTACTTTACAATACCCAGAGGTCAGTTCATACAAACTCTGTTTCTTTCAGATATAATAAACTGATACAGAGATATTTAACCTTCTTATTTGACTTTTTCTATTTCACAGCTGAACCAGTTCGGCCCATTGACCCGGCAGCATGGATTTCACACACTACTGCACTTACAGGATCTTACCCACAAAATGGTACAGTGTTTCTCATAACAGATGATTGCTTGTTCTCTGCTGTAAAACATGATCTAATCCTCCTGTTGTCCTTCACAGAGTTTGATGAACTCCCTCTTACAATGGGAAAGACAGACATGGCCACCATAGTAAAGGTGATGCAGTTGCCAGACTCGGGACTAGAAATAAGGGACAGAATGTGGCTGAAGATCACTATAGCTAATGCAGTTATAGGTGAGCTGTGGGTTTCCTTTTGTTGATCATCTGTTTGTTAAACCATCTCACTTATGAGAGCTCTGTTCACATTGTTACAAAGTTCTGACCTAAAGCAGTGTTATTTAAGATACTATTGTTGTTTTGAAGTTCTTGGTATTGTTGTTTTTGTTCGTGGTTTTCAATTTCAGTTGAGTATAACAAGTGAATAGTATGTAGTATTTAGTGTATAGTATAGTTTAATACAGTGAGGGAAATGAGTATTTAATCACACTGTGATTTTTCAAGATCTCCTACTTAGAAATCATGGAGGGGTCTAGAATTTTCAGTATAGGTGCAATTCCACTGTGAGAGACAGAATCTAAAAATAAAAATGCAGAAATCACATTGTATGACTTTTTAACAATTTATTTGTAAATTACTGTGTGAAATAAGTATTTGATCACTTGCTTTTCAGCCAAATTTCTGACCCACAAAGTCCTGTTATTTTGCTTTAAAATAGTCCAGCTACACTCTGCTGATGATTCTAATTTAGTAGCACTTGTTTGAGGTCACTAGCTGTCATAAAGACACCTGTGCACCCCACAATCAGTCAAAAGTCTAAGTAGCAACATGGCCAAAACCAAAGAGCTGTCAAAAGACACAAGAGATGAAATTGTACACTTTCATAAAGCTGAAACTGCTACGAGGCAATTGCCAAGAAAGATCAACTGTTGGAGCAATTGTCAGAAAATGGAAGAGGCTAATGATGACTGTCAATGTCCTTCAGACTTGGGCCCCACGGAAGATCTCTCCTCGTGGGGTATTAATGATGCCAAGAATGGTCTAGAATCAGTCCAGAATTATGCGGGAGGAGCTGATCAATGCCGTGAAGAGAGCTAGGACCCCTGTTTTCAAGGGTACTATCAGTAATACAGTAAGATGTCATGTTTTAAAACCATGCATCGCACGGAAGGTTCCCCTGCTTAAGTTAGCTCATGTCAAGACCCATCTGAAGTTTGCCAAGGACCGTCTGGATGGTCCAGAGTATTCATGGGAGAAAGTCCTGTGGTCAGATGAGACCAAAGTAAAACTTTTTGGTCTTAACTCTATTCACCGAATTTGGAGGAAGAAGAATGATGTGCATCATCCCAATAATACCATACCTACAGTGAAGCATGGGGCTGGAAGCATCATGCTCTGGGGTGTTTTTCTGCACAGGGGACAGAATGACTGCACTGTATTAAGGAGAGGATGAACGTGGCCATGTATTGTGAGATATTGGGCAAAAACCTCCTTCCCTCAGTCAGAGCATTAAAGATGGGTCGTGGCTGGGTCTTCCAACATGACAATGACCCAAAGCACACAGCCAGGAAAACCAAGGAGTGGCTTCGTAAGAAGCATAACAAGGTTTTGGAGTGGTCTAGCCAGTCTCCAGATCTAAGTCCAATAGAAAATCTTTGGAGGGAGCTGAAACTCCATGCTGCTCAGCGACAGCCCTGAAACCTGACAGATCTAGAGAAGATCAGTGGGCAAAATCCCTCCTTCAGTGTGTGCAAACCTGGTGAAGAACTACAGGAACCATTTGACCTCTGTAATTGTTAACAAAGGCTTCTGTACTAAATATTTAAAATGCTTGACTCAAGTGATCAAATACTTATTTGATACAGTAATTTACAATTAAATAGTTAAAAAATTATATAATGTGATTTCCTGATTTTTTTTTTTAGATTCTGTCTCTCACAGTTGAATTGCAATTATGCTGAAAATTCTAGACCCCTCCATGATTTCTAAGTAGGAGATTTTGAAAAATCACAGTGTGATTAAATACTTACTTCCCTCACTGTATGTGAATTTCTGATCTTTCTGAATCTTGTGTGATGCAGGAGGTGATGTCGTAGACTGGCTTTACTCGAGGGTGGAAGGATTCAAAGACCGCCGGGATGCCAGGAAATACGCCAGCAGCCTGCTGAAACACGGCTATCTCAGACACACCGTCAACAAGATCACATTCTCTGAACAGTGTTACTACACGTTTGGAGATCTCTGCCAAAGTAACAGCTCATGTCTTCCACTAGGCTTTATCTTGTTTATATATTCCACTTTATAACATCTGTCTTTCTCCTCAGACATGGCTACGTTAAACTTAAATGAGGGATCGAGTGGTGCTGGTTCAGAGCAAGACACTTTGGCTCCTCTTCCTCCTCCATCCACTAACCCGTGGCCCATGGGTGGTCAGCCGTTCCCCTACCCACCCTTCACAGCGCCCCCTGCTTTCCCACCAGGATATTCAGACCCCTGCCACAGTTTCCACAGTGGCAGCGCTGGAAGTCATCACAGTGAGGGTGAGTAGAAGGACATCCATCATGTTAGACATCTAGAAACATTGAAGCTTCTGAAATATATTGTAATAAGATCTAATAGTTTAGTTAGGTCATATATAAGCATTATTTCAGCATGATGTAAAAACAGGAAGTAGCTGATCCTGTTCGCTTGCACTCTTTCTGGTGGTCAAAATTTTGGAATAATTAAGATTTATATAGTTTTTGAGAGAAGTCTTAAATGCTCACCAAGGCTGCATTTAAGAAATATTACATTTTAATAGAACTGTTTTCTATGTTTTCTTCTGTTTTTCGAATGTATTTAAACATTTATTTATTCTTGCAACGGTTAAGCTACATTTATAGCATTATTACTCCAGTCTTCAGTGTCTCAAGATCTTGCAGAAATCATTCTAATATGTTCATTCAGGGCTAAAGTAACTGTGAAAGCATGGCAATTTGTTAAAACATGTTAGCAATGTGCGAAAACATGCTAATAGCATTAAAGCATGTGCTGAAACACATTAGGAACTTGACATCATCATACTAAAAATGTAAACAACATGAAAACGACATGCTAGCGAAGTTATAAACGTGATAGCAATGTGCTAAAAATGCTAAAAGCAAATTAAAAAAACATTAACAACATACTAACAGAGTGCTAATTCATGGTAAAACATGCTAGTAACATTAAAGCAATGTGCTGAAACACAAGGAACATAATATTAACATACTAAAAGATGTAAGCAACATAAAAAACAAAGTTATAAGCATGATGGGAATGTGCTAAAATGCTAAAAGAACAAATTAGCAAAAACATGCTAGAAACATACTAGTAACATTCTAACAGAATGCTAAGTCATGGTAAACCATGCTAATAACATTAAATCAATGTGCTGAAACATATAAGCAACATGTTGTTATGAATGCTAAAAGGAAATTAGCAAAACAGGCTAGAAACATACTAGCAACATGTTAACAGAGTGCTACTCCATGGTAAAACATGCTAATAATTTTAAAGCAATGTGGAGAAACACATTAGCAACATGATATTAACACACTTAAAGATGTAAGCAACATGAAAACAACATGCTAGCAAAGTTATAAATGTGATGACAATGTGCTAAAAATGATAAAAGCAAATTAGCAAAAACATGCTAGAAACTTACTAGCAACATGCTAACAGAGTGATAAGCCATTATAAAATATACTAATAACATTAAAACAATGTGCTGAAACACATTAGCAACATGTTATTAGCATACTAAAAGATGTAAACAACAAGAAAATTACATCCTAGCAAAGTTCAAAACGTGATAGTAATGTGCTAAAAATACTAAAAGCAAATTAGAAAAAACCGTGCCAAGTCATAGTAAAACATGCTAGTAACATTAAAGTAATGTGCTGAAACACAACAACATTATTATTATTATTACCATACTAAACGATGCAAACAACATGAAAACTAAATGGTAGCAAAGGTATAAACATGATAGCAATGTGCTAAAAATGCTAAAAGTAAATTAGAAAAAAAACATGCTAGAAAAATACTAGCAAGATGAAAACAACATGCTAGCAAAGTTCCAAACGTGATAGCAATGTGCTAAAAATGCTAACAGCAAATTAGCAAAAACATGCTAGAAACTTACTAATACATGCTAACAGAGTGCTAAGTCATACTAAAACAGGCCATTAATAACATTAAAACAATGTGATGAAACACATTAGCAAAATGTTATTAACATACTAAAAGATGTAAGCAACATGAAAACAACATGATAGCAAAGTTCTAAACATTTAACAATGTGCTAAAAATGCTAAAAGCAAATTAGAAAAAACATGCTGGAAACATAACAGCAACATGTAAACAGTGTACTAAGTGATAGTAAAACATGCTAGTAACATTAAAGTAATGTGCTGAAACACAACATGTTATTAACATACTAAATGATGCAAAAACATGAAAACTACTTGCTAGCAAAGTTATAAACATGATAGCAATGTGCTAAAAGTAAATTAGAAAAAAACATGGTAGAAACATACTAGCAACGTGTTACTAGTACTAGTTACTAGTGCTAAGCCATGGTAAAACATGCTAATAACATAAAAACAATGTGCTGAAACATGTTAACATACTAAAAGATGTAAACATGAAAACTACATGCTATCAAAGTTATAAACGTGATGTCATGTGCTAAAAATTAACTAGAAAAAAACATGCTAGGAACATACTAGCTACATGCTAACAGTGTGCTAAGTCCTGCTTAAACATGCTTTGTACATTTTTTTTATTTCTCAAACCAACGTCCTTGTTTTTATGTAGAAATTGTGATTTTTTTTCCATTCTATGAAATTGTGTTTTTGAAATAATAAACATATTTCAGCTTAGACCTAAGAAAAAGAAATATTTAAAAAATATTCAAATAATTTGCTAATTTCAGCCTTGGTGAGCAAAAGAGATTTTCAGTCACCTATTATTATCTACTTTTTAAATGATGTAACTTTGCATAATCCATGCATGACATATATTATGTATACAGCTATCTCTGCACAAGTGTCATTTTATGAACATATTATCCTCAATTATGGTGTTTTGGGGGGTCTCTGGTGGTAATAAGTTCAAAACCTTTCAGGCATCTCTCACTTTATTGTCTTCAAAATCACGTTTGGCCAAATTTGAAGATCTCTTTTAGATTTCCATGGACTGTGATCAGAATCATGTCATGAATTCACCCGCAGTGCTTGTGTTCATCTCATTCTCTAGTGCTTTTTCTCTTCAACACTGATGCAGTGCACAAACACATCCATATCAATCCACTGCTTCACATTATTGCATAACCTGCTCATTTCACATGCCATGCGTAGCTCAGTGAAGATGTCAGGAAGGTTTGTGTGTATGTGTGTGTGTGTGTCGTCAGTAGAGAGCAATCGGATTGATCTGCCGTCTCCTGAGTAAAGCTTTGGATGTGTTCTGTGGTTTGAAGCATATGGAGAAGCCCAGAAAAGCAGTCAAACAAAGTAAACAAAGTTAAAACTAGGGCAGATGTTTGGCTATGTGGAAAATAAACGTAACACATACATTTTCTTTATTTGTTTGTACATATATGTTACCTTTTAAAAGTTTTGGGGTTGGTAAGATTTATAATATATAAAATATATTTATATTTGTATATATATATTTGTATATTTATCAATTTAAAAGTCTGTTAGTGTCATAAGCAGAGAATAGAGTACAACTGTGAAATGTGAATGTTTTTAAAATAAATGTTTTATATTTGAAAAAACTTTAAATTAATTTATTCCTGTGTTTGCATAGCAGATTTTTTTAATGTCACTTCAGTCTTCAGTGTCACATGGTTCTTTAGAAATATTTCTAATTTTCTTATTTGTTGCTCAGAGGGATAGTTCACACTAAAATGACAGTTTACTCACTATTTACTCTCCCTTAAGAGGTTCTAAACTTTTATGACTTTTTTTCTTACACAAAAGAATATATTTTGAAATTATGTTGGAATCTAACTTAGGGCTGGGCGATTTGACCTAAAAATTTAAATCTTGATTAATTGAACATTTTACCTCAATTAACGAATGAATATTTTATTTTTTTATTGAACATGTTTTGTACAGTAAATATGCTCGCGTATTAAAAGTGATTTTTGAATAAAGTGTGCATTACTTGATTTTAAAATTGAAAGGAAACACACACTATCTACTATCTATGATTATTTATTGAACATCAATGTTGAACTGAAATTAAAAAAACACACATTGCCTAAAACCAACAGTTACGTTTTTTCGTATTAAAAAAGTGAAAATAAATAACTTGCATTTTTGGAAACAAAATTAATTATTTACAATGTTAAATTTTCCATATTAAAAGTTGAAAATAAGCAGTATCTCTTCTAAATAAAATACCTCTTGTATATCCTGTAAATAATATTTTAAACAGTGCATTTCTTCAATCTTCTGTAAACAAATAGTTTATTGTAAATAATAATTTTATCGTGATGGAAAATATGCAGTCTCTGACACAGCTTCTAATCATCGTCAATGTAGTGCAAATAGTTACATTTTTTTAAGAGGTACCCTTGCGTTCGACGCAGAAGTAAAAAGTAGCCTTTTAACAGAGCGGGGTCACTTGACTCCACACACAGTAGGAAAAGTCATTTAAAAAAGTGACTGTCTGAATTTTTCAAGAACAAAACATTTTACTGACCTCAAACTTGCTTTATATTTTAAGTAGATATTGTGTAGGATTAACAATACAATGATCTCAGTTTAATTTAAACTATCTACATGGACCACAAAAACAGACTAAAGTGTACATTTTTTAAAATTGAGATTTATACTTCACATGAAAGTTGAATAAATATACTTTGTTTTAGGGTTTGTTAGGATAGGGCAATATTTGATTGTGATACAACTATTTGAAAATCTGCAATCTGAGGGTTCAAAAAAATCTAAATATTGATAAAATCACCTTTAAAGTTATCCAAATAAAGCTCTTAGCAATGCACAATACTAATTAAAAAATTAAGATTAGATATATTTACAGTAGAACTGATCTTTACTTCATATCGTAAAGATCTTTGGCATAAAAGACAAAAATATATATCTGTGTGACATAAGAAAGGGCTTTTTCTAAAACTAACAATTGAATCATTTTATTTAATAGCATACAAAAATATGACAGTGGTAAATTGCTTTAATATCATAAAGGATGTATTGAAATATCACTATCCCGACGACACTAGATGTCAACATTTAAATCACTATTACACATCAACACAACATGTAAATTAACATGTTATATGAGCACAAATAAGATTGTATTGTTGCAGTGGTGCACTCAGACTGAGGATAAACTGTACTTGATAGAGCTTGAGTTAATGATTGAGTCAGTCAGACAGACAGACAGCAGGCTTAACTGTGTTGTGTTCTGTTCGTTTCTGCTGGTCAATGGCAGACTGATGATGGAGGAGGTTAAGTCCCAGCCCTGGGGTGTCCGGTAAGGCAGCCTCCCACTGTCTCTCTCTTTCTCTCTCTCTCTCTTTCTGACTGGGGTTTTTTCTGTTGCTGGATTTGTCCTGCTGCCTCACCTCTCGTCTCTTTATTTCTCAGCATGTCATATTTATGACTGCACACACACACACATTCTGTATGTAGTCTGGTAATGCACACACGTGAATGTATAAAGCTTTGTCATGCCTGTAATGTGAGAGTGAAATGATGTGGCTTTTGTCTGCAGTTTGCTGTAAATTCAGGATTGAGCGCCTCAAACACTCATTTGCATTGTCATTTGAATTCATAATCATCCTCCACGCTTAATACATAATTGCATATGTGATAGATGTATTTCATCAGCTCTTTAATTGGCATCATTTTTCATCCTGTTTGAATCATTCTCTTTTAAACATTAAGACGGTGCGACGTGAAGGAATGGAGAGGAAGAAATGCAGAACGTTTGTCATTATGGAGTTAGTGAGGGAGGTTATTCATTCAAACTCATGAGATGTTACTTTAGTGAAGCGTTTACTTTTAAGATCTGGATCTGGATGGTGATTTGAGTTGGTTCAGTATGTTTTGGTAGAAAAGGGGGGGATCACAAAATGATCATTATTTTGTTATTAAATAGGGGTTAACTGAACTGAATGTAGGCTACTGTATATATGTGCATTAATATATTATTAAATGCTATTAACAACAGAGCCCAACTATTATGTGCACTTTATTTTTTAGAGGAAGAAAGATTAATTAAAAAATATCTGGCAGGCATTTGGTCTTCCAGAAAAGAAAGAACATATATATAATTGTATAAACGACAGCTTTAAATGTGCAGTAGGTGATCTTCCACAATGCTAACAGCTTAGCATAAATATCTAAATCACAGTACCTCCCCTGCCGTCCAGAGCCACGCCTCCTGAAACACGCACACCTTAAAGATGGCAGCAGAACCCTCTCTCATGTGTTAAAAGCGACTAGTGCTTGTCCGGTGGCGTGCAGGAATTACACTCATTACTAAGCCATACTGACATGCATTTCAGAGCGAATATTTAGAGTCGCATGGTAAACAATATAGGGAGTGTGTCACAGGTCGCCATTGTTCAAAAATGAACCAATGTGAATATAAAACAAACTTCACCTCAGTAAAGCAGGCTAGCCAGAATAGCACTATTTACTGATGTTTTGTTGTTAAACTTAATAAAATCTACATTGTGATGCTGTAAAAGGACCTTATGAAACTGAAAATAGTCGCATAAATCTTTCACCCGAAGATTTCAGTGGCTGAACAACACTTTTGTGCATATAGCCATTTGTAACGACAACATCTAACGTTACCTCAGCGCTGCGTGAAACAGAACATTACCTGTCTAAAAGAAATCCTTCGGCCGTGGTGTCATTCTTTCTCCACCGTGCAAAGGTAACTCCAATATTGATTCAGGTTTTTAAAAAGTTTTGATTCAGCATGTTTTTACCAATTGCGCTCTCGCTCTCTTTCTCTCTCTTGATCTCTCTCATGAGCGTGCAGCATGTCTATGCTCAAACAGCGGACCTGCATACAAATGGCTGCGCAGTTTTTCAAATCTGCATTTGCTGACAGACAGTTTGGGCTACTTATCGGAATTATGAGAGATGTCGGCCCGACTCTATTTAATTGGACAAACATTTTTTTAGTGTTATGCCTTACCCAGAATATAAAACTACATAAAGTATGAATACATTTAGATCATTTACTTTAGTCAATACTATTGGAATGTGAAGAGACTTTCAACCAGCACAACAAAAAATGTTTCTGAAGACAATCACCTACTGCACCTTTAACCGAAAAATGACCAGTCTGTCAGATGAAGAAGAAGATGAAGAAGTCAGAGATACAATACAACTAAAAAAAGGTTTCGACCTGCAGCCCAAGATCAGTTACTCACTGAAGCTAAGCAGGGCTGAGCCTGGTCAGTACCTGTATGGTAAACCACATGGGTAAACTAGGTTGGAAGTGGTGTTAGTGAGGCCAGTCTTTCGGATGAGACGTTAAACCGAGGTCCTGACTCTTTGTGGTCATTAAAAAATCCTATGCTCTTCTTGTAAATAGTAAGGGTGAAACCCCAGTGTCCTGGCCAAATTCCCTTCATCAGCCCTTGTTGATCAGGGCCTCCCAGTCATACCCATTCACTGAATTGGCTGAATCACTGTCTCTCCACTCCACCAATAGCTGGTGTGTGGTGAGCGTACTGTCGCCGTTGTTGTACTGTGGCTGTCGTCGCCTCATCCAAGTGGATGCTGCACCCTGGTGGTGGTGTGGAGAGACCCCCCTCATGATTGTGAAGGGCTTTGAGTGTATGGCCATACACGATAAATGCGCTTTAAAAATAAACATTACATTACATGCAGCTTCAACACTCGCATAGAGTTTGCAGCAACTATACTAAACAACAAGTATACTCTCACATAACGTCATTAACTGTGTCATACATATAGGTGTTTTTACCTGATTGGATTCAATTTCCGTGCGTAATTCCGAACAATATCATCCAATGATTACTTAGGCATCACATACAAAAAGTCAGACAGCCACTAGGGTATTCAGAGCTGACCCCAGACCTGTAATAATGATCCACAAGTGAATAGAACACACACACAAAGTACAATCTGTTTCATACTCGAGGCTGTTTCCCCTGGCTTAGGTCAGCCGCCTCTTGGATAAAAGGGGCAGATTTAGTGATTTTGGGGCCCTAAGCAATTCCAGCCATCGGGCCCAAGTTCTGAAATGCTCCCTTTCAACTTTTATTTAATATTTATTTATATTTC
This sequence comes from Danio kyathit, assembly GCA_903798195.1. NCBI lineage: Eukaryota > Metazoa > Chordata > Actinopteri > Cypriniformes > Danionidae > Danio > Danio kyathit. Next base: position 27,997,697 of record LR812529.1, on the reverse strand, counting down.
TGTTGTTTATATCACTCAATCTTCTTTTCGACATTTTAAATTAATGCAATCTCTACATTTTAAATAATAAGTTTTCTTAAAATGAATTTACAACTAAAATAATAAAGATATTTTTTTATAAATTTGACTGCTGGACTTCACCTTGATGGATATTATATTTTGTAATATTATTATTATTACATAACATTACATTATTATATATTTAATTACATTAAAATTGTATTTGTTTAACTCTCACCATACAAAATATGGTAGAAAATGGTGTTATTTATAGATTATAGGTATAATTTATACTTCTAGAAATTTATTGTGGGCCTCCAGATTTCCTGGGGCCCTAAGCGGCCATTTACCTTGATTATTGGTTAAATCCGCCCCTGCTTACCCATCTTTGAGAATTCACCCTCGTGCACACTGATACTGACTCCTCCTCAATCCAGTATTTTTTGCAACCTGGGAAAATGCATTCCAAGAACCATGAAAGCCATCGAGACTACCTACTAGAGTTCAAACATTGAGACAGGTTAATCAAACACTTAAATCAAATAAAGATCAAGCTGAGATTACTCAGTGAGTTTAGTCCTCACCGCCATTCATCCAGTGTCAGGGTCTGCTACTTCAGTAGCCGGAGCCATTAGGCCCTGTATATGATGGTGGAGACTAAAGATAAGACAAAAGTTACAAGCAGTAACACACCACTGAAGATAAGTTACAACAGTAATTCAACTGTTCAAATTCATTAGGTCTATAGCTCAGGGTCCATATTAGTATTTTAAATATGCTTCAACCAAAGCATTTTTGCGATCTCTTATTTCTTAAATGCAATGTTTAATCACCAATTCCTCTGTTAGTGCATACAATCTGAAAAGTAGAATTTCTGTATTCATTCTAGCATTTCCTTTACATCTCTGTCTGTGATTTCCAACTGAAACACAGTGTTTATCACTTGTTATGTTACAGGCAAATAGCAGCTCTTAGCTGACTTTGAATGAGAGAGAAAGTAAGAGCGAGAGATCCAGGACTGGTAGCAATACATGTTCATTAAATTTGAACACTTGTTTTTGTACTCATCTTTTTACTCAAGCCCATCCTAAAACATATCAAGAGTTGACATGCATTCATGCATCGATGCTGCTTTTATAGTCAACAATGGGTTTTAGAATTTTCAGGGGTTAACTTCATCCATCAAGTTAACATTTGAACACCCTGTTTGTGTTACTTATATATAATTAAAAATATATAAATCCAACAGATGAGTTGCTCATTAGCACAGACCTACATTGAACATTATTGCTCAGGCATGTCTCTGTTACTTTTACAGATCAAACCAGAGTCATGGTGAGGGCCAAAACAAGATAACAGTTCCAGTGCAGTCACACAGAGTCTTATCTTATAAAGCAAAACAAGCTTCTTTTTATTCCCCTAAAATGTTACTGTCAGTTTCTGTGCTTGCAGTTTTTGCTACTAGACACTCAATACTTAGATTTGAGCTTTTCAATCACAATCAAATGCCAGATTAATCTTTCTTAAATCAGTTCTAAGATCATTTTAACCTGAGAGCTTACCTGAGCCATGTACTGCACTCTGATCTCTTTTGTTTCATAATTTCTATGGAGACTTTGTTTTTCAGCCATATTTCTATCAGAGTTTAACTCCAAATGCAGCAAGAGATTGATGCGGCAGTCTTATCAACAGTGCTTGACTTCTGCTAGATGAATCTGCAAACCATCCCCAAGATATGTGGATACCTATTATAATGCTATTTTTATTCAATTATTTCTTTCCCTAATAAACTGATCTACTTGATTTTAAAGTCGTAAGATAGCAGTGGCGGAATAACAACACTCTCTGAGTTTATTTAGTCACTACTAAATAAAAATAAAGTTTTATCCTCGAGAATATTTCCAAGCCTCTTACATACCCATCAACTGAGTAACTTAACTCTGAGTGGAGTAGGTACACCTTTCAATCAGTTATCCGTATCTGTATCAGTATTAGTGTACCGTAAAAGCACACCAGCTATTCTACAGAACACCACACAAATCTATCAAAAACTTGGTGATTCAGTTAAAAGAAAGTTTACTGAAGATAGTTTGCAGTTTCATCAGCAGAAACCAGCTTCAACACTTCAACACATAGAATTCCTGTAGACCGCTCTGCTTACAATCTCAAAACAACAACGATTATACTTTCACATAATGTCATTACTGTGTCATACGTATAGCTGTTTTAACCTGATTGTGTGTGCTTCCATGTACATGTGTGTGTGTGCGTAATTCCGAACAATATCATCCAATGATTACTTCACATACAAAAAGTCATACAGCCACTAGGGTATACAGAACTGAGCCCAGACCTGTAATAATGATCCACAAACGAATAAAACACGCACACACAAAGTACAATCTGTTTCATACTTTGAGCTGTTTGGTGTACTCTTAGCCATCTTATCAAACTGGTATAATCAAGAGCCAAACTGGCAACTTGCATACAAAGGAATTTACTTTAAAAGGTTTAACACATAAAATGGCAAATAACTCAGAAAGCACATACACAATATATATATATAGTTGAAGTCAGAATTATTAACCCCCCTTTGAATATTTTCTTTTTTTTAAATATTTCCCAAATGATGTTTAACAGAGCAAGGAAATGTTCACTGTATGTCTGATAATATTTTTTCTTATTTGTTTTATTTCGGCTAGAATAAAAGCAGTTTTTATTTTTTTTAAAAAACCATTTCAATGTCAATATTATTAGCCCCTTTAAGCTATATTTTTTTTCAACTGTCTACTGAACAAACCATCATAATATAATAAATTGCCTAATTACCCTAACCTGCCTAATTAACCTAGTTAAGCCTTTAAATGTCACTTTAAGCTGTATAGAAGTGTCTTGAAAAATATCTATAAAATATTATTTACTGTCATCAAAGATAAAATAAATCAGTTATTAGAAATGAGTTATTAAAACTATTATGTTTAGAAATGTGTTGAAACAATCTTCTTTTTGTTAAACAGAAATTAGGGAAAAAATAAACAGCTATAAACAACTATATATATTATATATACATGTATATATAGTTGTTTTAGTATATAGTCTTATAATTTAGAAAAAATTTTTAATTATTATTTTTATTTTAGCAAGCTAGTGTTCAGTTCATTTGAAGTATACCAAATCAGCAAATTGGAGTGATTTCTGGAGGATCACCCTGAAGACTGCATGAAGTAATGTTGCTAAAAATTCTACTTTGAATCAAAGGAATAAATCAAATGTAAAAGTCGATGAAAATAGAAACTTTCTTAGAGATTTCAAGTTATGTTTCCCTCTTTTCCACAACCAGATCAGACCTTTTTATTGTAATGTACAGTTGAAGTCAGAATTATTAGCCCCCCTTTGAATTTATTTTTCTTTTTTAAATATTTTCCAAATGATGTTTAACAGAGCAAGGAAATTTTCACAGTTTGTCTGATAATATTTTTTTCTTCTGGAGAAAGTCTTATTTGTTTTATTTCAGCTAGAATAAAAGCAGTTTTTTAACCCCATTTTAAGGACAATATTATTAGCCCCTTTAAACAATTTTTTTTTCGATAGTCTACAGAACAAACCATCATTATACAATAACTTGCCTAATTACCCAAACCTGCCTAGTTAACCTAATTAACCTAGTTAAGCCTTTAAATGTCCCTTTAAGCTGTATAGAAGTGTCTTGAAAAATATCTAGTAAAATATTATTTACTGTCATCATGGCAAAGATATAATAAATCAGTTATTAGAAATGAGTTATTAAAACTATTATGTTTGGAAATGTGTTGAAAAAAAATCTCTCCGTTAAACAGAAATTGGGGGGGGGGGGGGGGGGGGGGGGGGGGGGGGGGGGTTGGGGGGACAGGGGGGCTAATGATTCTGACTTTAACTGTATGTTTTCTTTAGGGTTATTTTTGTTTTTCATTGAAAATTGTTTTAGCTTCTGTAAAATAATATATCCATCACCACTTGCTCTTCATTTAACAATACAAACTTCTGTTTACCTTCCAGGAAGTCGCAGCAGTAGTTCCAACCCTAGCATTGGGAGAATCCAGCGGGCTGTACCGAGGGAAAAGGAGCGCAAATCAACAGGCAGCGAATCCGATTCAGGCAAGCGAGCAGGAGGGAGACGGGTTGAGCGTTCAGCCAGCCAACTGAGCCACCGCAGCCACGCCCTTTCATCCCGTAGCCACACCCACTCACGCGTCCCCTCACAACACAGCCGTACTTCCTTCTCCTACAGCCATGCCCCTTTTACCAAATATGGTCACACGTCCTGTGCACTCAGTGAACGGAGCCACGCCTCCTCTTATGGGCCCCCGGGTCTGCCTCCTCCATACAGCCTGGCCAGATTGACTCCTAAAGGGGCCGTCAGCAGTGGGCCCCCGGGGGCCCCTCCAGTGAGGGAAATAGGGGCCATACCACCCGAACTCACCGCCAGTCGACAGTCCTTCCAGCATGCAATGGGCAATCCTTGTGAGTTTTTTGTGGATATTATGTAAAATCTAATAGCACTGCGCTGAAATCCAGTAATCAATGGTCAGCAGATGTGGCCGTAAGCACTACCTGACAAAAGTGTTGTCGCCTATCCATGTTTTAGGAACAGCAAATAATAACTTGACTTTTAGTTGACCATTTGGTATCAGAAGTGGCTTATATGAAAGGCAAAGGCCTCTAGATTACGCTTAATTTACCAAAATAAAATATGATCATGCCTTGATTTTTAATTATTTAATTAGGACATTAAGGTCTGACTTTGCTTAGACTAAAGTCTTGTCACTTAACAGAAATAATGTACAGTATAGAATATAAAGTCATGGTGCAGTGGAAAAAGAGTGAATATTGTGTATGACTCCCATGAGCTTAGAGGACTGCATCCATACATCTCTGCAATGACTCAAATAACTTATTAATAAAGTCATCTGGAATGGCAAAGAAAGCGTTCTTGCAGGACCAGAGTTTATTAAGATTCTTTGGATTCATCTTCAACGCCTCCTCCATCTTACCCCAAATATGCTCAATAATGTCCATACCTGGTGACTGGGCTGGCCAATCCTGTAGCACCTTGACCTGCTTTGCTTTCAGTAATTTTGATGTGGAGACTGAAGTATAAGGAGCGCTATCAGCTGAAGAATTTGCTGTCTCCTGTGGTTTGTGATGTAATGGGCAGCACAAATGTCTTAATATCTCAGGCTGTCGATGTTGCCATCCACTCTGCAGATCTCTCACACACCCCCATACTGAATGTAACCCCAAACCATGGTTTTTTCTTCACCAACTTGACCGATTTCTGTGAGAATCTTGGGTCCATGCAGGTTCCAGTAGGTCTTCTGCAGTATTTGTGATGATTGGGATGCAGTTCAACAGATGATTCAACAAAAAATCTACCTTCTGCCACTTTTCCAAATGATCAACTAGTAGTCAAGTTATTATTTGTTGCTCTTACAACTGAGATCGACGACAAGACTTTTGTCAGGTAATGTTTGCATGGAAGGTTGAGGATCAGATGTGTTTAGATAATCATAAGTAAAGCTGAGGGCAAATATCTCATTCTATGAGGATGGTAAGATTTGCTTAGAATGAAACAATTGGTCAAATGTGACAGTCAAGACATTTATGATGCTAAAAAAAGTTCATTTAAACAACAACTCTTGAACAAAAGAGAATAAAATTGTATTAATATGTAAAATGTCATTTATTTTCTGTGATGGGCGGCGCAGTGGGTAGCACGATCGCCTCACAGCAAGAAGGTCACTAGTTTGAGCCCTGGCTTGATCAGTTGGCATTTCTGTGTGGAGTTTGCATGTTCTCCCCAGGTTCGTGTGGGTTTCCACCGGGTGCTCCAGTTTCCCCCACAGACCAAAGACATGCGCTATAGGTGAATTGAATAAGCTAAAATGTCCGTTATGTGTGTGAATGAGAGTATATGGGTGTTTCCCAGTGTTGGGTTGCAGCTGGAAGGGCATCTGCTGCGTAAAACATTCGCTGGATAAGTTGGTGGTTCATTCCACTGTGGTGACCCCTGATTAATAAAGGAACCAAGCCGAAAAGAAAATGAATGAATGAATTTCTTGTGATACAATGCTGAATTTGCAGCAGCCATTAGTCCAGTCTTCAGTCGCATGTTTCTTCAGTCATTCTGATATGAGGTGACTGTAATAAACCGATAGCCAGTTCAGATGTCCCACTTCAACTTTATTTGATTCACCAACTTTCATTTCAGCTCAATTCAATTCTCCTGATTCAGTGAATACAGGTTTCATGATGACAGTTAATGAAGACTAAACATATCAAATGAAATAACACCGATTTATTTGATACAAATGGAATATAGAACATGGGAAAATCTAATATTAGCTTGTGGCTTAAAAAATCTAAATCAAATCAGTCACATTTAAAAAACTAACTAGAAACAGTGTATAGCTACTTTTATTCAGGTTTCTTAGATTAATATAATGCTAGCAATATCATTCTGAGAGCTTTACTGTCACTTTTGATCAGATGAACGCTGCATCCCTGCAGAATAAAACAATCGTACGTCTCCCGAAAGTATGACAAACAACAAAAACAGGTACAATCACAGCCAATATTTCAATGACCATTAACAAACCAAAACATACACAAGTTGTCAAACAACATTTATGCTACAAATGAGACTCAAGCACTGCTTTTTAGATCAGTATTATCCATTTTAGCAATATAATAGCACACCAGCAGCCACCTTTTTGTTGTTTGAATTCTTAAGCTAAATATAAAGACAATCATACTCTGCCCTCTGCTGGCCAGGAGCTGTTTCCAAAGCGATTCCCAAACTGACCAGGCGACAGTCAAAAAATAGCACAATGTTGTGTTTGTTCCTTTTAAAAGGCTAATTAAAACCATCTTTGTTTTGGTTGCTACTTAAATGTTTTAAGTTTAATCAACTTGAACACATTAATCTGACTTAAAACATTGTTGCATTTTGTATACCTTAAAAAAATTATTTGAACTTATTTAATTGAAATATTTAAAGTCACCAAAAAAACTCATGTTATCTTGATTTCTGTCCTTCATTACAGTGGACATGAGAGAAATGAATCATTTTGACAGGTTTCCAGTTGTTATCAGGTTGGAAACATGGTAGCGCATCACTGTTACGACTCTCTTGGCTATGAAGCACTAACTAGAAGAAATGTATTTCAGGAAATATAAAGCTGCTGGACATCAGGGTAAACTCAAGGACCAGTGTTTGTGCACAAATTGGCGCTTGTTGAACATCTGGAATCAGCTGTATTTTCTTAAACAAGATGTTCTTAAATATTGTATGTCCTACAGAGATTTTCGTTGTTTCTGGCCCTGATAATGATAATGTGTCAGTTGTATGATGTGATTTCTGGTGCTGGTAACCTGTTAAAAATGTAAAAGCACATGTTTTACTCGCTCTTTAAAACTTCTATGAGTTTTTCTTGTTAAAAACCATTTGAAGGGGAGTAAATATTCATTTATTTGGGTGAACTATCCCTTTAAATGATCTTAAAATGAAGAGGTCTAGTAAGCATTTGGACTGTGTGCTACTGTATTTGTAGTATTTAATCGTTTGACGACTCAGATTGTCAAATTGGCACTTTTATCAAGTCTGATCTGCCCTTTTATTGTGAATCTGCATCTTTAGATGTGTTGTCTATTTTCTCCCTTAGGGAAAGGGGAATGGGGAAAACTGCTGTACATAGTTCATTTTTATTGTATATATGAAAATAGATAATTGTATAAAGTATATGTACAGACGTTCTGCTCATGGTTTTTGTAGTTATGTATGATATGAACTGGACTGTTGTGTGTTTGTGAGTTCTCATTCTGATTCTGCTTTGTGTTGTGTTTGTCCATTCATTTGTATGTGAAGCTGTCGGGAATAAATACATCTAAACTTTGGCTCTTTTTATTGGCTCATTTGACATTTTTTTTAACTGGTTAAGGATAGGCTGATAAGATACTATCATTACAATTTCTGATTTTATTCTTAAATCTGACCCTAAATGTGACCTTGGACCACAAAAGCAGTCTTGTGTTAAATGGGTATATTTGACAATAGCCAAAAATTGCATTGTATGGGTCAAAACGGTTCTTTTATGTCTAAAATCATTTGAATATGAAGTTCCGGTATTACAGTATTTACAACTGAAAATATATCAAAAAAAATATTTGATTTGTAATGTGATTTAGCACTTCAAAAGTAATTTTGTTTTCTCAGTATTCATTTTTTTTTTTTTAATTCCAGATAAAATGTTGATCCAAATATTGTTCTGTCCTAATAAAAGGGACGTCAATGAAAAACTTATTCAGCTTGTGATGCATAAATCTGTTTTTTTTAAATATATTTTTAATTTCTATTTGAATCATTTAAAAAACACTCATAATTAAATAATTTCTTGTGATCTAGGATTTTTAAAAACTATTATTTGATTAATAAAAATAAAATGATTAATTATTACTTGTGCTCAAGACTGTATATGTAATTAAAAATGCAGAGGGAAATATAGTTATATAGTTTAATACAAGTTAAATGTTTCTATTTTATAAAATCTGTTATCTATTTCTATCTAAAGGATTATTTGTTAAAGTTTAAATGAACAACATTCATTTAACAGCATTACACATACACTTACCGGCCACTTTATTAGGTACAACTGCTTATTAACGCAAATTTCTAATCAGCCAATCACAGGGCAGGAACTCAATGTATTTATGCATGTAGACAAGGTCAAGACGTTCTGCTGCAGTTCAAACTGAGCATCAGAATGGGGAAGAAAGGGGATTTAAGTGACTTTGAACGTGGCATAGATGTTTGTGCCAGACGGGCTGGTCTGAAACTGCTGATCTACTAGGATTTTTTACGCACAACTATCTGGATTTACAGAGAATGGTCTGAAAAAGTCCAGAGAGAGGCAGTTCTGTGAGTGCAAATGCCTTGTTGATGCCAGAGGTCAGAGGAGAATGGCCAGACTGGTTCCAGCTGATAGAAAGGCAACAGTAACTCAAATGACCACTCAATGGTATGCAAAAGAGCATTTCTGAAAGCACAACACGTCCAACCTTGAGCCAGATGGGCTACAGCAGCAGAACACTACACTAGGTGCCACTCCTGTCAGCTAAGAACAGAAAACTGAGGCTACAATATGCACAGGCTCACCAAAATTGGATAATAGAAGACTGGAAAAATGTTGAACAAGACAATGAGTTCACTGTACTCAAATGGCCTCCACAGTCACCAGAGCTCAATCCAATAGAGCACTTTTGGGATGTGGTGGAATGGGAGATTCGCATCATGGATGTGCAGCCGACAAATCTACAGCAACTGCGTGATGCTGTCATGTCAATATGGACCAAAATGTCTGAGGAATATTTCCAGTACCTTGTTGAATCTCTGCCACGAGGGATTAAAGCAGTTCTGGTGGCAAAAGGGGGTCCAACCCAGCACTAGTAAGGTGTACCTAATAAAGTGGCCGGTGAGTGTATATCTGTCAGTTTTTATACAATTATTGCAACCATGTGAACTCTTAATTTCATGTGAAGTCCTAATTTCTTTCATAAAAGGACGCCCCACAACACAATTACTTTAGCACACAAATGACAAAACGACTGCTTAGTATATTTATTAGTATGAAATATATTCTTGAATAAAGCAAACAATAACATCACAACAACAGACGCTACAGAAGCTGTGATCTGCAATGGAAGAAGAGCTCATACTAGACAAGAAGCATGAAGTTCTTAGACGTGACCTTTGACATGGGCAGCTAAACCAATCCTTTAAAGTGCAAAAACATTCAGCTCAGGGCTGTTCTTTACATTAAGAAAACCTTGACTTCTCATCTGACTAAAGCAACAACATATATCTGGAATTAACTCTGCTGGTCTTAGGACTGGAACCACAGCCAATATATAATGGATTCCTAAATTGTTTTGCGGTAAATACACACTATGAAAAAAGTAGGAAGTAAAAAGTCATATAAGAGCAACTGTGTGTGCTAAAAATGGTGTGAAACTCACAAATATCAAGAGACTGAAATGATGGAATTGACGAGATCAACATTTCTGTAAGACCTGCAGTTCAGTCAAATGCATTTAAAATCATCTCCAGGTAGACGAGTTCAGTTCTCTAAAATCGAGAAATAATATTGTGCGTGTTTGAGTGAATAATGTCTAAAGAATGAGTATTGCAGCCAGTCTCAGCTGTACCAATTCAGGAAGGATTCAGTGCTGCGTCCATTTGATGCTCTTAAGGTCAATGCCCTCCTGGACCATTTCCCACAACGGACTAACAGAAGAAAAAATAAATAAATAAATAAATATCCCATTTCTCATTCTCTATTTTCTCAAATTCATTAACTGAACTGTCTGAATATTATTGTCTAATGCTGTCGTTCATGCTTTCAATGAAATAGAAAAGTTTTTAGATTACTAAAATGTCATCAAGATGTAATGTTTATGAAAAGTTATGCCAAAAAAAGAGGGAGGGAAGGTGAAATCTAATGGTGAAATCTAACACACGGAGGGCAAACAAAAGAAGACAGAATTTAACCAGAGAATGTGTGACTTTATCAGTTTTTAAATAATTAAATAAAGATTCATAAAAAAGGTCACACTGAATATACTGAAATCCAGCTCATTGAATTACCATATAGTCTTATCACTTATCTATCTTATCCATCCATCCATCCATCTATCTCTCTCACTATCTATATAGATATCACTCTATCTACCCATTACTATAACTATCATTATCCATCCATCCATCCATCCATCATTCACCCATCTCTCCCTTTATTCATCCATCTTTCTCTATCTATCCATCTTTTTCATAGAAAGCATAAAATCTCATTAATCTTTTCTCACCTCATCTCCCTGAGCCGTTTAACCTGCTGAATGCATTTCTCTGCTGTATAATCCACTTCCTCCTCCGTGGTGAATCTACCGATGCCAAACCTATTTAAAAAAAAAAAAAAAAACACTCGTGTTCATCACATGCTCTCATTACTGTGTGTGGTTATGGTTTTCAAACAGGAAATGTAAGCATTCTAACTTGAGATCAAATCTGGACATGGATTACACAACACGAAAGCACAATAAACATTTAGACTAATGTTACATGAAAACCACCAACCGAATAGAAGAGTGAGCCAAATCCTCATCCGCTCCTATTGCTCTGAGGACATATGAGGGCTCCAGTGAAGCAGACGTGCAGGCGCTGAAAACAACAACAACACACTCAGCTTATCATGCTAGCATACACTCTTTGCGCTTCATACATAACTGCTATTTTAACCATGAACGAGAATCCCATTAATGCCTAATATATATGCAACTGAATTAGGTCATGATATGTTCACATGGGTTCATTTGGGAACAGAATGTTGTGAGCAGTCCTGGAGGGTCATTTAAATGACCCAGGTATTTTGGGATGACTAAAAACATGATCTGTAGATGCAAACTCAGTTTTATGTTATGCCTGAAAGTATTTATTCAATTATCCTGATTACAATGTCATTTATTCACATTTTCTTGAAATGTCCATATTACGTGTTTTTATCCGCATGTTTGGATTTAATGTGTTTCCATCTGCCATTCCAAAACATGCACAGAAACACAGCTACTGATTTACTTTTAGTTTGTTTGCTTTTTATTTTGTAATGTGTTTTAGTCATTTTTTTCATCATTTAATGTTCATTTTTATTTCCGTTTTAAAAATTTTATTAATTACATCATTTTGGTGAAAGGATAGTTTTGTATTTTAACAATGTCAGAAATATTAGGCATCAATCTGATACTAAATTGCTATCAGGCAGATTTGGATGTTTTTTGTCAGATGGGACCATTCCGCTGTGGCGACCCCGGATTAATAAAGGGACAAAGCCGAAAAGAAAATGAATGAATGAATTAAAGCACTATAAAAGGTGCAGATATTCTAAATCTGTAGAAAAAAAAAACTAAATCAAATAAGTGATTTGAGTCTACTGTACTTAGTGTAAGTGTAAATGAATCATTCGTTTTTAATCTCTTAAGTACCTGCATCTAAAATTCCTTGTTCATTTTGAAACTTTTCCATTCAGAACCACTGACCTTCCAGATGAAAGTGCGACATCTTTTAAAGCCATCAACAGACTCTCTCCCTCGACATAGGCAAATGATAAATTAACGCATCCTGATGGAGAAAAGAGATTCAGATTATAAACAACTCTCTTCTTGTAAAAAAAAACAAAAAAAAACACATCAACTGACAGCTGGGAAGAGGAGTCTCACCTGGATACCTCTGATTTAGATCTCCATTCATGACAACATCAGGAATCTCTGACATGATCTTCTGCACAAGGCGATTTGCTAGCAAAGACACACGCTTGTGGTCATACTGAAAAATAAACAAGAAATTAAACTTTTAATTTTAAAGTTGCCCAAATTTTGTTATTTTTATTTCATTTTTTAAATTTTTGTGTAAAGGTCTCCAACAACAGGTTTACATCCATCACAAATTATAACTTTGTAATATTACAATTGCAGATTTTCTTTCTTTGAGAAAGTATTAATCCACGATTCCTCTGTAAGATGACAAAGTTTATACTCCCAGACACATATCTGGACTTGTTGCAAAAAGAAAAAAAAATGTTTTAGATGCATATGATTATTTAAAGAAAGTGCTGTCATTTTGCAATAGTTTTAGATTCACATTTAGAAAAGAATCTGCAATGTAAACAAATTATTATATATACTGTCTAGTTATTCTATATTCTAATAACCAATTACTTTTGTCTTTGCCATGATGACAGTTTACAATTTTACTAGTTATTTTGAGTTACTGGTATACTATTCACCTTAAAGTGTCATTTAAAGGATTAACTATATTAATTAGGTTGACTAAACAAGTTAGTGGTTTGTTCTGTAGCCAATCAAACAAATTCTAATAATATTGAGCTTAATGTTTTATTAAAAATTAATATCAAATGTAAAAAGTTTTTTTTTTTTTCAGACAAACTATAAAGAATAAGAAAAATATACATGTATACATAAGATAATATACATTCATAAAATATACATGTATACATAAGAAAAAAAAGAGGAAATACTGTGAAAAATGTCCTTGCTCTGTTAAATGGCACTTGGGAAATATTTTTTAATTATGTTATAAAATAAATATAATTTCACAGGAGGGCTACTGATTTTGTCTATAACTGTATATTATTATTATTACTTTTATTAAATGAAAGCATAATAGACGCATGTTAACCAAAATGAGCACTTTTTTGTTCAGCTTTACCTCTAACTCTTGCTGGGCAATTTCACAGGCGGCTCCGAGACCTACAGCCAGAGGTGTGGGCACAGTTCCTGAACGCAGACCCCTCTCCTGCCCCCCTCCACTCTGCAAAGGCTCCAAACGAACTCTGGGTCTCCTCCTCACAAACAAAGCCCCAACTCCTAAAAAGCCCAAGCATTTCTTAGTATATTCTGAATAAAGTAAGCAGTGTTGATTTAGCTATACAGTGCTCTACCTTTAGGCCCATAGATCTTATGAGCACTGATGGACATCAGATCCACTTTCCAGTCACTGACATCAACAGGAATCTTTCCGACAGCCTGAGCAGCATCAGTGTGGAAAAACACATTTTTGGACCTGCACAGATGACCTGAAATCAAAAACATTTATGACGTAGATAAAAAAAAAGACAATTAATAAATATAAGTGTAGATAATAATGTTGATGATAAAGGTTACCTATTTCTTTAACTGGTTGTTTGACACCAATCTCATTGTTGATGGTCATTATGGACACCAAGCTTGTATCAGGACGAATTGTGTCCTCTAATTGCTGGTAAGATAGGAGAAAGAGAGTGGGTTGTAAACATTAAAACAATAAAGATGTAACTTTAATTTATGTGCATTAGAACATGTTCTGTTTATGACATATGACAAATATATTTTTACCATCAACTATAGAAGCACCAATTAATATGGTACTTTATCAATGATTTATAACGCAAAAAAATCTTGTCAAACATATTAAGAAACAAGAATTATTGGATGACATATTAAAAGATAAACGAATCACAGTGCAGCCCCAAAATACATGTTTATTTTAGGTTTTAAAAAATTTCAGAAATATAATTTTAGTAAATAATAAAGTGTGATCACTCAGGCTTTTATATATTCTGTTTTTTTAAATATAAATATAACAAATATATAAATTTGTTTTAAAAAATGTTTTAAAAAAATGTACTTGACTGTATTTGAGCAATTCCAGCGTTATGAATGTGACATTTGCTGTAAAAACTCAAAACATAAATTCACAAAGTATATATTGAGATTATATTGAGACATCTGTTAATATTTTCCAAAACAACTAACCACAGAGTTATGGGAGCAGACAAATATCAATCTGTAAACTTTTTGTGTACTTTAAATGAGGACAATAAACATGCCTTATGGATGTGACCAAAAAAGTATGCAAGTTTACAGTATACAACATACTTTGTAGAAATTCTGTAAATTTAACTGCACAACCAAACAAAATAATGCTAATCTAAAGGATAAGAGTTGACTCACTACAGAAGAAAACATTTGATTTTTTTGTTGTTATTTTTGCATTTATAAGGAAAAAGCTTGGTTATGGATGTGACACTTCTCTGTTATGGATTTGAGGGATGTAAATTTGTCACTTGTGTTAATTTGGTAAATCAAATACAATTGTTTGAGAACATTAACAGGGACATTTTTGAATATTTTACAAAACTGTTAAGTACAAGCCTACACAAATAACTTACTAAAGGGTTTTGCTAATTTGGTAAAAACCTATATTTTTTTTCATGGCAAGGTTGACATTTGCATGGAATTGCTCATATGTAGTCTTATGTAATCTCAGTTTGTAGCCTAATTTTTACATAAATAAAATCTGTTATACTGAAAGACACATTATTTGACCAATATTTTGATATTTCATTTTTTTACAATTTTCTTGAAACATTGAAAGTAACATGCTTTGTAAGCAGATAATATATATATATATATATATATATATATATATATATATATATATATATATATATATATATATATATATATATATATATATATATATATATTTTAATGATTTTATGCTGATTTAAAATAGATTTATATAAATGTTTAATGTCTTGCAACATTTTTTTTTCAAAAAGTCTATCGAATTCAATCAGTTTGTTATTTTAATTGGCATATTTTGCTTATATTATCTACCTGATGAACTATTTAAAAATCATTCAATATGTGTTCTTTTTGGACTTAAAAAAAAATCGAATATAAGGTGAGGGTTTGAAACTTGTTTTCAAAAGCAATATAAAAGTGATGTAGAAATCAGAAGAGATCTTACCTTCAGGTCAATAAGTCCACTGCTTTTCACAGGTAAATACGTTATATCAAAACCCTCAGTCTCCAAAACCCGGCAGGAGTCTAGCACACACTTATGTTCGATTTGGGTGGTAATGATGTGCATTTTCTTAGCCTTATAAAACCGAGCAACACCCTAAAAATAAGAAAAACAGTCAAAGATAATTGATTATTCTTCGTAATATTCTGAAATTTCCTTATTTGTCTATTTTAGAAAATGCTGAGTCATTTATGTTCCAACGTCCCACTTCCTCCTAATCCTAATCTTGCCTCACGGTGACATACTTACTTTGATTGACATATTGTTGGACTCAGTTGCACCGCTGGTAAACACAATCTCCCTTGGGTCGGCACCAATAAGACCTGCTACTTGCTGAAAAGTAAATAATAAACACTGGCGTTACAGTAAACGGTACATTCTTGGTTTCACCAAAATATTACGCTTTGACTTGAAAATAAAGTTCCCATCTATCCAAATCAAGAAAACTATTATTTTCAAATAAAAGCAGTCAATAAACATACTTTTCTTGCTTTTTCCATTGCGCTCTCGCTCTCCCATCCATAAGCATGAGTCCTGGAATGTGGGTTGCCATAATAGTTCACTTGATAGGGAAGCATGGCATCCAAAACCCTTGGGTCCTGTTGAGTCAGATATAAACAACATTGTTCATTGGAAACAATGGCAAGTAAACATCCCAGAAAATTTCTCATCATGTATAAGATTCACGAGTTTGATTAGTTCTTTATTCTAGGATGACAACAGCAGAGGTTACCATTGGTGTGGTGGCCTGAAAGTCCATATAAAGTGGTCTGAGCTCATCCTTCTCCAGTTCCCTACTTTTGATCAACTCTGTGGAGACAGACAGGTATGTTTGATTTTGGTAAAGTTGGTTTTATATTTGCACATAAGGTCATTTTCCTTAATAACATAATTTCATAAAGGTATTATTTGCTAATTCTATATAAGGAAATCAAATTAGCAGTCAATGACTATCAAAGTGCAACATAGTTCACAGTCGATTAAATAGTGCTAATGTTGTTTTGAAGTCATACTTAAATGCGATTTCAGATCAGATATTAAAATTAACGTGGTAAACAATATAGGAACTCTAAAAATGAACGAATATAAAACCAACCTTACCTCAATGCAAGTTATGTTTGTGAGCACTACAAGTTATTGTGGTAACGTTACGTGGTGAATAAATGCAGACATGCAAGAAAGTTAGCATTGTATTTACATTCAAGTGTGCTAATATACATGCTAGCAAATGCTCCAACTACACATGCTAAATTCTGCAGCGTCACTGTTAAGTCTCTACATTAGAAATTAAAATGTAATAAAACTGTACCTTTCTGCTTTTGCACAGTGTTGGCAGCGCTTTGAGCGAAGTTCAGTCGAGGGCTGTTGGAAATCCCACACATGGAGCCCAAAAGTTTCCTCGATATAGTCCTGTTCATCATGTTTAACAGCTAGAGTGTTCTTAATATAAACAGTGGCGGCTATTCCAAATGTCGTTTATTCCTTTGCAAACAAGCTTGTCAGATATATAACTAGTTTTTGGGTAACTTCAGAAACGACGACATGCCCACTATCGCCAGTGAGCAGTGTGTCATCAGCCCTCAAAACACTCGGCAATGCTTACACAAGATGGGCGGGATGTCCGAAACTGCGATTCTCATTGGTTAGCTGCCTCTACTGTAGGTGGGCTTTTATGAGGTTTATGGAATCTATTGGCTGAAAACGAAACCTGGGTTGTTTCCACAACCGGATATTGTGAATAAGAACCAATGAAATTATGTTTCTGTTACCCTACAGTTCCTCTGCCCTTGGCAATGTTTATGTCAGGTTTACGTTTTTTTTATCCACTGCATTCACTGAAATTCAGCAGTTTTATTAAAGTCAGCTTCAGTGTTAAGTTTCTTATGTATCGCCTGATTTATTTATAAAATTGCGGTTTAAATATATTTAAAAGTGGTGCTACTCAAATTAAACTTTAATTTAAACTAAAAGTTTAATTTCAGCAGCATTTTAAAATGACAAATTAAAAAATAAATAAATAAAAGAAAAAGTAATTATGTTATAAGAAAAAAAAGTCGATGAAAAGGAAAAAGAGTAATAAAATAAAAAAATGTGTATTAAAATATATTGTTTTGTATTAATTTGTATAAACCATGATAACCACAAATTAACTGATTTTGCCACACAAACCATTGTTTAAGTACTGTATTTGTAGTAAAATAATAAATGATAACAACAACAAAGATAATGAAATGACCTAAAATATTACATAAAAAAATTCCTGGTTGTGTTTAAGGGCTGATAATTGATGCACTATATCATAATTTCGACTTTTATGTCATAATTGTTAACATTTCTGAGACGAGCAGCAAAAGGACTGCGAGTGCATTAGGTAAGTGGGTCCGTGTACCTTCCGTTCATTTGATTTTTCCTTTTATTCTAGAAAACGAAACATCAGAAAAATAGCATGGACTTTGTACTTTCTCATTTCTTAAAATTCACTTTAAAATTCACAACATGTGAAGATGAGGAAGTAGATGAAATATGAAATATAGAAAATCTGGAATAGAATATATTCATTCTAACACATATTTATCTATCTATCTCTATATTTGTACTTGATGTTGAGAACCGAACAGCTGCACCTCCATGCAATCATATTGTAGTCGGCTTTGTACAGTGTGGGGGAACTGTATATTTCAGTACTTTTTTTTACACAGTACATCAGTTTTCAACAGTAGCCTAAATTGAGCGAACACAGACGGAGTGCTGCAACATGTCTACAGAGTCGTGGTATACTCTTAATGGTCCTGACATAAGATGGTGAATGGTCCTATGTAGCGGGGACTCAGCTTACGGCAGGGCAGACGGAGGCAGATGTCCCTGGTGGAGAGCCATACCTTATCTCCATGATGATAAATGGGATCAGGTAACCTGTGGCGAATGGTTGCTTGAGTGTACCTCTGTACTGCCTGCTGGAGATGGACATGCAGGGCCGACGCGTCCATACAGGCGACCTAGGTGGCCACCTAGGGCGGCAAAATAGTGAGGGCGGCAAACGCGCGCCCCAACCCTCCCTCCCCGGTCCTCATCCGTGACAAACCTCCCCCCCTATCCTCACTTTCATCCGCAACAACAACCCCCCCCCCCCCCCCCCCCCCCCCCCCCCGGGTCCTCACTTCATAAACCGGTCACTTTTGTTTTCACTTTCTAGTTGAGGGCAGCGTGATAGTCCTTTGCCTAGAGTGGCAGTTCAGCTTGCTCCGGCCCTGTGGACATGTGCTGAGTCATACACCCTCTCGCTCTCTTGGAACCAGTGATCTACCGTGGGCACTTCAGTGGTTTCACTTGTCCATGGAACAGGGATGGCTGGTAACCTAGGACACATTGAAAAGGGGTTAGGCCGGGAGGTTTAGCGAAGGGAATTCTGAGCATACTCAGCCCACGGTAGATACTGGCTCCAAGTGTCTTGATGATGTGCACAGTATGTCCGGAGGTAACGGGAGATCTCTTGGATTTTACGCTCTCTCTGTCCATTGGTCTGAGGGTGGTAACCAGATGATAAACTGATGGTGGTACCCAAGAGTTGGAAGAATGCCCGCCAGACCCCGGAGATGAACTGTGGTGCTCTGTCGGACACAATGTCTTCTGGAAGCTCGTAATTCTGGAAGACGTGGTTGAAGAGGGCTTTAGCGTTTTAAGAGCTGTGGGAAGAACTTTTAGAGGGATTAATTTACATGCTTTATAAAAGCAATCTACCACCACAAGAATTGTAGTATAACCTTGAGAGGGAGGTAGATCGGTGGCAAAGTCTACTCCAAGGTGAGTCCAGGGTTGGCGGGGAATGAGTAATGGATGTAGTTTCCCTTCAGGCAAACGACGAGGAGTAATGGTAATGGCACAGACGGAGAAACCCTGGACGTACTGGGCGACGTCTTTGGTAATGTTCGTCCACCGGTACTTCTGTCGGAGGATACACCACGAGTTCTGAAGAAACAATGCCTGTCCAGAAAATGCAGGTACCTGGACAGCAAGGAAACACCACTGAATGTGGCATCTTTGTTTCATCTTTGCCTCACAGCAAGAAGGTCGCTGGTTCGAGCTCCGGCTGGGTTAGTTGGCATTTCTGTGTGGAGTTTGCATGTTCTCCCTGTGTTCGTATGAGTTTCCTCCAGGTGCTCCGGTTTCACCCACAAGTCCAAAAACATGTGGTATAGGTGAATTGGCTAAGCTAAATTGTTCGTAGTGAATGAGTGTGTATGGATGTTTCCCAGTGATGGGTTGCAGGTGGAAGGGCGCCCGCTGCGTAAAACATGGATAAATGTTGGATAAATTGGCCGTTCATTCTGCTGTGGCAACCTGTAACGAGGAGACTGGGGATTTGTTAGAATCCATGTGCGGAAGTTTATTAAAGGGATTAGACAAAGACATCAATGAGTTAGCAGGGAAATAGTCGGCAACAGGAAAGCAGTCCAAACCAATCGACATACACAGGGGCAAATCCAGAAGACGTAGCATAAGTGCAGGCAGAAGTTCAGTATCACAAAAATCAGTCCAAAACAGATTAAGAGAGCAAAGACAGAGAACGTACATGATCAAGGCAGGCAGAGTCATAAACAGGATAGCAGTCATGAAAGTCCCTTGGAACAACGCTTGGTAAGGCAGGTAAACTGCAGTACTTCGCAAGGAAGCATGGCCTGAGCTCTCGCTGAAATACAGCACAAACAGGAAGTGAAACGCAGAGGGAGTGGAGCTGAGTCAGTAGTCTGGCGAGGGCTCCCTCTGCTGGCGTGGTGTTACAGAACCCCCACCACCCACATTAACAAAACAAATATATACACACAAAAACTTGGCTGGGCTGGCAGACTGGACTGAAGCAGGAACACGAGGGAGTATAGACAACGAACTGGCACAGGACAGCAGACATGAGGAGATTATAAGCAGTAGTAAATTAACACACAAACAGGTGAACCAAATAAACTAATAATGGGTTAACAAGGAGGGTAGGGCTAGACAATAGACGAGAGAGCACATGCCACAAGAGACAAAACAAGCCATGCACTCACATAAAACGAGACTAAAATACGCAGCCAGTAAGAGAACTCATTAACTGTGTTCATGACAACACAAGCATGCGGTGCATGTAAACATGCACTATGTGCTAAACACAACACCAACAGAAGACTGAACACGGTCTGCACACACTCACGACGGCGCGCACACAGAGATGCACACAATGACAGAACACAAGTGCTGGACCCGAGAAAACTCGAGCAGAGCACTACAGAACAGGACAAGACAGAGCTAGTGTCCGGACTCTGCCACCAAAACAAGAATTTACAAGACCAGAGTGGCAGAACCCTGACAGTTCAAGGGCAGAGGGGACTAATGTGAGAGGATAGTGGAATTCTACTGTAACATTGTTAAGGACTCTGTAATCAATGCATGGTCGAAGGCCTCCATCTTTCTTCTCTACAAGAAGAATCCTGCTGCAACAGGTGACGTAGATGGACGAATGATACCAGAATCCAGAGCTTCATCAATGGCCTGGTTTTCTTTAGGAGAGAGAGGGTAAACCAGGTTTTTGGGTGGCATGGCATTGGGTAATAACTCTATTGCACAGTCTTTTGTACATACTTTTGCACACATGATACAAGCCATACATGTACACACTCTATACATACACACAATTGATACACTCCATACAGACACAAATATGCACACTCTATACATATACACATATGATACAGTCTATACACACATGACACACTCTGTACAAATGCACACACAATGGGGTCAGGGTCTGGGATAGAACCCGGGTCTCTGGCGTGAAAGGTGAGTCAAGTAACCACTGAGCTACAGGGAGAGTTGACAAACCCACAGAACATGATACGTTCTATACATATGCATACCGGGAGAATGGATGAACCCATACTCCGAAAGGACATGATACACTCTATACATATGAACACAAGATACATTCTATACATATGCACACATGATACATTCTATACATATATATATACACACATGACACACCATACATATACACACATTATACAGTCTATACACACATGACACACACATTATACAGTCTATACACACATGACACATTCCATACATATGCATACATAATATGCTCTGTGCAAATACACTATAGGGTCAGGGATAGAACCCGGGTCTCTGGCGTGATAGGTAAGTCAAGTAACTACTGAGCTACCAGGAGAGTTGAAGAACTCTTTTAACAAAAGGAAATTATACACTCTATCACTCTATCTACACATGATACATATACACACTCACAATTGATACACTCCATACATATGCACACATGATGCACTCTATAAATATGCACACATGATACATTCTATACATATATACACACCATACATATGCACAGATGACTCAGTCTATACATATACACACTCCATACATATGCACAAATGATACATTACATACATATAGACACAAATATGCACAGATGATACATTCTCTACATATATACACACTACACACCATACATATGCACACATGATACATTACATACAATAAGGTCAGGGTCTGGGATAGAACCCAGGTCTCTGCCATGAAAGGTAAGTCAAGTAAACCCTGAGCTACCGGGAGAGTTGACAAACCCATTCAATGAAAGGACACGATACACTCCATACATATGCACACACACGATATACTCCATACATATGTACATATTATACATACGATACACTCCATATAAATCCACACATGATACATTTTACACTTTTGCACATGATACACTCCATATGATACATATACACACTCTTTACATATGCACAATTGATACACTCCATACAAGATACATTACATACAGACACAAATATGCACACATGATACACTCTATACACACTCTGTACATATACATACACGATAGGGCCAGGGTCTGGGATAGATACATATGAACACATGATACATTACATACATATAGATGCAAATATAATACACTCTATACATATGCACACATGATACAGTCTATAGATATGCACACATGACACAATCTATACATATATACACACATGACACACTCTGTACATATACATACACAATAGGGCCATATACATACTGTATGCACACATGATACACTCCACACATATGCACAGATGATACATTATATACATATACACACATGACACACCATACATACGCATGATACATTACATACATGATACACTTGATAGGTTCAGGGTCTGGGATAGAACCCGGATCTCTGGTGTGAAAGGTGAGTCAAGTAACCACTGAGCTACCGGGAGAGTTGATAAACCCACACAATATACTCCATACATATGCACATATCATACATACGCACACATGATACACTCCATGCAAATGATACACGGCATACATATACACATTCTATACATAGGCATAACTGATACAATCCATACATGATACATACATAGAGACACAAATATGCACACTCTATACATATACACACATGATACATTCTATGCATATGCACACATTATACACTATATACATGACACACATATGATACATTACATACATGATACACTTGATAGGGTCAGGGTCTGGGATAGAACCCGGATCTCTGGTGTGAAAGGTGAGACAAGTAACTACCGGTGAGAGTTGATGAACCCATTTAACATAAGGACATGATACACTCTATACACATGCACACAAGATACACTCCATACATATGCACAGATGAAACATTCTATGTATATGCACACATGATACATTATATACATGACACACTATACATATGAACACGAAACGTTACATACATATAGATGCAAATATGCACACATAATACACTCCATACATATGCACACATGATACAGTCTATACATATGCACATATGACACAATCTATACATACTGTATGCACATATGATACACTCCACACATATGCACAGATGATACATTATATACATATACACTGATGATTCACTACATACATATGCACACATGATACATTATATACATATACACACATGATACACTTGATAGGGTCAGGGTCTGGGATAGAACCCGGATCTCTGGTGTGAAAGGTGAGTCAAGTAACCACTGAGCTACCAGGAGAGTTGATGAACCCATTTAACCCATACAATGAAAGAACATGATACACTCCATACATATGCACACATGATACATTACATACATATTTATAGACTCACATGACACTCTGTGTCTACAACATATGTGTGTCTATAACATACATATAGACACACATTCAACATTCAACGAAAGGACAGGACACGCTCTATACATATGCACATAAGATACACTCCATCCATATGCACATATGATACATTTTATACTTTTGCATACATGATACACGCCATACATATACACACTCTATACATATGCACGACTGATACATGATACATTACATACAGACACAAATATGCACACATGATACAGTCTATACACACATACACTCAATACATATGCCCACATGATACACTCCATACACACAATATACTCCATACATATGCACACACGTTACACTCCATGCAAATGCACACATGATACATTTTATACTTTTGTACACATAATACAAGCCATACATGTACACACTCTATACATACGCACAATTGATACACTCCATACAGACACAAATATGCACACTCTATACATATACACATATGATACAGTCTATACACACATGATACACTCTGTACAAATACACACACAATGGGGTCAGGGTCTGGGATAGAACCCGGGTCTCTGGCGTGAAAGGTGAGTCAAGTAACCACTGAGTTATCGGGAGAGTTGATGGACCCATACAATGAAAGAACATGATACACTCCATACATATGCACACATGATACATTACATACATATATATAGACTCACATGACACTCTGTGTCTACAACATATGTGTGTCTATAACAAACATATAGACACACATTCAACATTCAACGAAAGGACACGCTCTATACATATGCACACAAGATACACTCCATCCATATGCACATATGAAACATTTGCACACATAATACACGCCATACATATACACACTCTATACATATGCACAACTGATACACTCCATACATGATACGTTACATACAGACACAAATATGCACACATGATACAGTCTATACACTCAATACATATACACACACGACACACCATACATACGCATGATACATTACATACATGATACACTTGATAGGGTCAGAGTCTGGGATAGAACCCGGATCTCTGGTGTGAAAGGTGAGTCAAGTAACCACTGAACTACCGGGAGAGTTAATGAACCCATTTAACGAAAGGACATGATACACTCTATACATATGCACACAAGATACACTCCATACATATGATACATTCTATGCATATGCACACATGATACATTACATACATGACACATCATACATATGAACACATGATCATTACATACATATAGATAGATGCAAATATGCACACATAATACACTCCACACATATGCACAGATGATACATTATATACATATACACACGACACACCATACATACGCATGATACATTACAAACATGATACACTTGATAGGGTCAGGGTCTGGGATAGAACCCGGATCTCTGGTGTGAAAGGTGAGTCAAGTAACCACTGAGCTACCGGGAGAGTTGATGAACCCATTTAACGAAAGGACATGACACACTCTATACATATGCACACAAGATACACCATACATATGCACCCATGATACACTCCATACATATGCACAGATTATTCAGTCTATACATATGCACACATGATACACTTCATACATATGCACACACACACACAATATACTCCATACATATGCACATATTATACATACGCACACACGATACACGGCATACATATACACAATCTATACATATGCATAACTGATACACTCCATACATGATACATACATAGAGACACAAATATGCACACTCTAAACATATACACATATGATACAGTCTATACACACATGACACACTCTGTACAAATACACACACAATGGGGTCAGGGTCTGGGATAGAACCCGCGTCTCTGGCGTGAAAGGTGAGTCAAGTAACCACTGAGCTACAGGGAGAGTTGACGAACCCACAGAACATGATACACTCTATACATATGCATACCGGGAGAATGGATGAACCCATACAACGAAAGGACATGATACACTCTATACATATGAACACAAGATACATTCTATACATATGCACACATGATACACTCCATACATTTTATACTTTTGCACACGCCAAACATATACACACTCTATACACCACATACTTATGCACACATGATACATTCTATACATATATATATATATACACACATGACACACCATACATATACACACATTATACAGTCTATACACACATTATACAGTCTATACACACATGACACATTCCATACATATGCATACATAATATGCTCTGTGCAAATACACTATAGGGTCAGGGATAGAACCCGGGTCTCTGGCATGATAGGTAAGTCAAGTAACCACTGAGCTCCATACATATGCACACATGATGCACTCTATAAATATGCACACATGATACATTCTATACATATATACACACATGACACACCATACATATGCACAGATGACTCAGTCTATACATATACACACATGATACATATACACACTTCATACATATGCACAAATGATACATTACATACATATAGACACAAATATGCACACATGATACACTATACTTATGCACAGATGATACATTCTCTACATATATACACACTACACACCATACATATGCACACATGACACATTACATAGAATAGGGTCAGGGTCTGGGATAGAACCCAGGTCTCTGCCATGAAAGGTAAGTCAAGTAAACCCTGAGCTACCGGGAGAGTTGACAAACCCAATCAATGAAAGGACATGATACACTCCATACATATGCACACACACACGATATACTCCATACATATGTACATATTATACACTCCATATAAATCCACACATGATACATTTTACACACATGATACATATATACACAATCTATACATATGCATAACTGATACACTCCATACATGATACATACATTGAGACACAAATATACACACTCTAAACATATACACACACGATACATTCTATGCATATGCACACATGATACATTATATACATGACACACCATACATATGAACACATGATATGTTACATACATATAGATGCAAATATGCACACATGATACACTTGATAGGGTCAGAGTCTGGGATAGAACCCGGATCTCTGGTGTAAAAGGTGAGTCAAGTAACCACTGAGCTACCGGGAGAGTTGATGAACCCATTTAACGAAAGGACATGACACACTCTATACATATGCACCCATGATACACTCCATACATATGCACAGATTATTCAGTCTATACATATACACACACATGAAACACTCCATATATATGGTCACATATACACACAGGCACAAATGATACACTCCATACATATGTACAGATGATTCAGTCTATACATATGATACATATACACACATGATTAATTCCATATATACACATAAACACATGACACTCTATATACATTTAAATACACGATAGAGTCAGGGTCTGGGATAGAACCCGGGTCTCTGGTGTGAAAGGTGAGTCAAGTAACCACTGGGCTATCGGGAGAGTTGATGGATCCATACAATGAAAGAACATATTACACTCCATACATATGCACACATGATACATTACATACATATATATAGACTCACATGACACTCTGTGTCTACAACATATGTGTGTCTATAACAAACATATAGACACACATTCAACATTCAACGAAAGGACACGCTCTATACATATGCACACAAGATACACTCCATCCATATGCACATATGATACTTTTGCACACATGATACACACCATACATATACACACTCTATACATATGCACAACTGATACACTCCATACATGATACGTTACATACAGACACAAATATGCACACATGATACAGTCTATACACACATACACTCAATACATATGCCCACATGATACACTCCATACACACAATATACTCCATACATATTATACATACGCACACACGATACACTCCATGCAAATATGATACATTTTATACTTTTGCACACATGATACAAGCCATACATGTACACACTCTATACATACGCACAATTGATACACTCCATACAGACACAAATATGCACACTCTATACATATTCACATATGATACAGTCTATACACACATGACACACTCTGTACAAATACACACACAATGGGTTCTCTGTCGTGAAAGGTGAGTCAAGTAACCACTGAGCTACAGGGAGAGTTGACGAACCCACAGAACGAAAGGACATGATACGCTCTATACACATGCATACCGGGAGAATGGATGAACCCATACAACCAAAGGACATGATACATTCTATACATATGCACACATGATACACTCATGATACACGCCAAACATATACACACTCTATACACCACATATTTATGCACACATGATACATTCTATACATATATATACATACATGACACACCATAGATATACACACATTATACAGTCTATACACACATGACACAGTCTATACACACATGACACAATCCATACATATGCATACATAATATGCTCTGTGCAAATACACTATAGGGTCAGGGATAGAACCCGGGTCTCTGGCGTGACTCTATACATATGCACACACACATGATATACTCCATACATATGCACACACGATACACTCCATACAAGTACACACATGATAGAGTCTCTACCAGGGGTGCTCAACCCTGTTCCTGGGGATGTACCTTCCTACAGAGTTCAGCCCTGACCAAACACACCTGATCCAATTAATTAGGACCTAAACACCACTTGATAATTTCAGACAGGTGTGTTTGATATGAGTTGAAAATCTGCAGGAAGGTAGATCTCCAGGAAGAGATGATATACACACATGATATACTCCATCCATATGCACATGATACACCTCATACATATGCACACGATACACTCTATACATATGCAAACATGATAAACTCTATACACACATGATACACTCCAAACATATGCACACATGATACATTTACACACTCTATACATGGGCACAATTGATACACTCCATACATATGCACTATATAAATATGCACAGATGATTCAGTCTATACATATACATAAGCACATATTATACATACGCACACACAATACACTCCATACAAATGCACACATGATACATTGTATACTTTTGCACATGATACATATACACACTCTATACATACGCACAATTGATACACTACATACTTATGCAGACTCTATACATATACACACATGATACATTCTAGACACACATGATACATTCCATACATATGCATGCATGATACACTCTGTACAAATACACACACACAATAGGGTCAGGGATAGAACACGGGTCTCTCATGTGAAAGGAGAGTCAAGTAACCACTGAGCTACCAGGAAAGCTGACGATTCCATAAAACGAAAGGATTCTATACATATACATATACATATACACACGACACACCATACATATACACACTCTATGCAATTGATACAACTCAGATCTCTGGCATGATAGGTGAGTCAAGTAACCACTGAGCTCCCGGGAGAGTTGATGAACCCATACAACGAAAGGACATGATACGCTCTATATATAAGCACATATGATGCACTCTAAAAATATGTACACATGATACATTCTATACTCAAACACACTCTGTATAAATACACACACAATAGGGTTGGGGATAGAACCCAGGTCTGTGGCATGAAAGGTGAGTAAAGTAACCACTGAGCTACCAGGAGATATACACTCACAATTGATACACTCAATACATATGCACACATGATACACACTATACATATATACACACATGACACACCATACATATGCACACATGATACATTCCATACATATGCCCACTCTATACATATACAAACATGATAGTCTATACACACATGATAGACTCCATCCATATGCATACACTCTATACATATGCACACACTCTAAACATACACATACTTGATACACTCCATCAATATGCACACATGATACACTCTATACATATGCACAAATGATACATACACACACTCTATACATAGGCACAATTGATACACTCTATACAAATGCACACTATAAATATGCACACATGATACATTCTATACATATGACACACTACACACTCTATACGCATGACACTTTCTATACATATACAAACACATGATACACTTTATACATATAGAGTGTATGTATGTATGATACACTCTATACACTATACATATAGACTATACATATACACACACACTCTACACATGATACACTATACAGATACACACACATGTCAGGGTCTGGGATAGTACCCGGGTCTCTGGCATGAAAGGTGAGTCCCATAATCACTGAGCTACTGGAAATTGATGAACCCATACAACGAAAGGACATGATACACTCTATACATATCCACACGATACACTCTATATGCACACACGATACACTCTATACATATGCACACACTATACACTCTATACATATGCACACATGATATACTCCATACATATACACACGATACACTATACATATACACACTCTATACATATGCACACTATACATATACACACACACACGATACACTCTATACATATACAGTACACACACATGATACATTCCATACATATGCACACACGATACATTCTATACATATACACACACATAATACACTCCATACATATACACACTCTATACATATGCACACATGATACAGTCTATACATATACTGTACACACATGATACACTCCATACATACAGGGGCGGAGTGGCCATAGGGAGCACCAGGACATTTCCCAGTGGCCTGACGGTCAATCTGGCCTGCCACCGTGAGTCTGGCCTGCCATGCACCCCCCACCCCCTCTTCACTTTGTAGATTGCATCGAGAGTGGCCTGCCACCGTGACTCTGGCCTGCCGCAAACCCCCCATACCCCCCCCCCCCCCCTCCCCTGTTCTTCTAGACCGACGTGGCATGATTGACAGTACCTTTGGCCCGGTTGAAAATGCTTTCCCAGTCCGCCCCTGCATACATACATACATATATATATATATATATATATATATATATATATATATATATATATATATATATATATATATATATATATATATATATATATATACACACACACACATCATGGTTTCCACTACATTCATTCTTCCATGGCGGGGCGCCACACCAAAATTCATCCCGCCACAGCTACATAACAGCTTCTCATTCAAAAACATTCAGTCGTTTTTTTTAATAGCGGGTTATAATCGCACCAAAACGTATTAAAAGGTAAGTGAATTATAACAGCGCAAACTTTTTTGTAATCGTAGTGCTGTGCGTTATTTGTTTAACCCTTTAAAGTGACATGCTGACTGACTGACAGGTGCATGAGACCAGCAAACACGACATAGTTTTCAGTTAAGATAAACATAGTTTCCATAATTATACTTTACAGCCTATGGCTCTGCATACAATGACTATCTTGCTGGAGTTTATAGCCGTTTCACTTTACTTCAGGACGCATTAATGCCACTCTGTAGGTCTATTGGACGCAATTATAAATATTCCTAGCAAATCTAATAAATGTTGGAGACATACTTGTTACATAAACGCACTAAATCGCACTTCAGCAGCGTTTATTTGAGCATGCACAAGAAAATCTGCACTTGAGCAGAGTATATTTGAGGGCGTGCAAGAAGTTTTGTGCACAAACAGAGGAAATCGGCGTGCAAGCAAAGAGATTCGCATGCTCGTATTACACGAATGCGATCTCGACTTGTAATACTACGCTTATGACAATTGTCATTGAAATAATGCCATTATTGCCATAGGTAGTTGGTAGATCTGTGTCTACCAGTCCTGCCGCCACAGCTGGAAAAAGTCCTAGAGGAAACACTGCCCACATGATGCACTAATGTCAGGGTTTAGGATAGAACCCAGGTCTCTGGCATGAAAGGTGAGTCAGGTAACCACTGAGATACTGGGAGTCGATGAACCCATACACACACGATACACTCCATACATATGCACACAGGATACACTCTATACATATATACACACTCCATACATATGCACACATGATACACTCCATACATACACACACATGATATACTCCATACATATGCACACCTAATACAGTATATACATATGCACACACTCTATACACATGCACACATGATACAGTCTTTACATACACTCTGCAGGGTCTCTAGTGTGAAAAGTGAGTCAGGTAACCACTGAACCATAATGAATGAAGGCCCCGGGCTAACACAAGATATCGCATATTTATTATTAGTTATATTATATAATTATATACTATTACCATTGTATATAATGTCTCTGTGCTAAGACAAAATATGTTCATTGTTCATGTTTATTATTATTAGACTAACATTAATATATTATTGTTTTTAGAATTATTATCATTATAATACGGTGATCGAGCGTTGTCTGTCTAATGAGCTATAAAAAGAAATGGCCTGGGTTTATTAAACTATTTTTTAAAATAACTTTTATTATACAAAACATTTCAAGATTATTTTAGCTTATTATAATAATTATAATTATATTATTATTGATAATAATAGATAACAGGAAAAAAACCTGACCGTCTCCTTGGTCTGACGGCGCTTATAACAGCCTCAATAACGAGGGTTTCAAATGATTTATGCCTTATTTGAGGATTTTACCGAACAGATCCATTACGAAATACAACCAATAGTTGAGTAATGAATAGTTTTACATGCAAATATTGAGTAAATTAACTTACCTTCACAGATGGGATTCAAAAACTGGCGCCTAAATTTTCGCTGTTCCGTCACATGACCAGCTACCGCACGCACGCACATCTAATTTGTTTGAAACCATAGATATATACATTAGATGCCGCCTACTGTTGTCTATTAGAAGGAATGCGTCGACAGAGCCGCCGTTTTAGTACAGAGTAGCGCTCCTTTGAAATGAATGCAGGACCAAGGTGAAGTGGAGGACTGTGGCCATCCAAAGCCAGAGAAATACACATATATCTATGATCGGGAGTTTTCCCCGGTGGTCCATATGCAAATATTTTTTTAAATTACGAAATATTATAATTTTACATCACTTTTCTACATTGATGGATGTGACCGCACGGGCATTACCGACAAAGAGTGAGTGTTTGTGTGCATGGAAATGCATACTTGTTAGGCACAAAAGTTCATAACATACAAAAACATAAAAACCGAAATCTTACCTATGAAATGTTCTGGGAGCTGGGGCTGGACATCTGGGAGGAGAAAACACTATCCAACGAATCTGCGACCACTTTCACTGGCCTGGCATGGAGGCGAAGGTGAAAAGGTTCTGTCGGCCTCCCAGCGCGCCCAATAAAGAATATATGACCGGCCCGCACAACCCAGACAGTTCCAGCCTGGCGATAAAGTCTTGATATTCATCCCGACGACCACAGCGAAATTTCTGGCTTCCTGGCAAGGGCCAGGTATCATCATGGAGAAGGTCGGGCCGGTCAATTACAAGGTTTGTCAGCCGGGACGTCGACGTGAGGAGAAGGTCTACCACATCAAACTCCTGAAAAAATGGGTAGCACCCCGAGAAGACCTGGTAGCCTTCACCCAAAGCTCCCCGCCGATAGTGGGGATGGGAGAGTAGCTGTCGGCGGGTCAGAAGATCGAGCTGGAATCCCTGGTCAGTCAATTCCAGGATGTGTTCAGCGATCGACCCGGGCGGACAAACCTAGTACAGCACACCATCCGGACTCCTCCTGGACAAATAGTTCCGCAGCTGCCCTATCGGGTACCGGAGGCCCGCCGACAGGCTATCGAGGATGAGATATCCCGGTTGAAGGAGTTGGGAATAATAGAACCATCTCGGAGTCCCTGGTCCAGCCCGATAGTCATGGTACTGAAGTAAGACGGCACTCTCCACTTCTGCAACGACTTTCGCAAGCTAAATGACATCTCCAGCTTCGACGGATACCCAATACCCAGAGTAGATGAGCTATTAGACCGTCTCGGTGGGGCCAGATTTATCTCGACACTGGACCTAACAAAGGGTTATTGGCAAGTAACCCTAAGAGGAGAAGACAGGGAAAAAACTGCTTTCAGCACACCGTCTGGCCACTGGCAGTATCGGGTCCTTCCCTTCGGGTTGCATGGGGCACCCGCCACTTTCCAGAGATTAATGGACAACGTGCTTCGGCCCCACCAAGAATACGCCGCTGCCTACCACGATGACGTAATCATCCAATCTGAGCGTAGGGAGGACCATCTGGTGGGCCGCCCAATGGATATTCAGCGTCATCCTGGGAAAGGAGCACCCAAGCCAGCTGGACGCAATTACGCCGATCGACTGCACCTGGAGCTCGTTCGCCCCAACCATATAAAAACGCCACAACAGAGACAGATGGTGAGAAGCCTCTCCGCTAACCAGACCTCTAACGAGTTCTCTTTCTCTCTCATACAGAAAACACGGAGCGATTGAATCGGGCGATCGACGTTTTACAGCAGCACGGACTAACAGGACAAACCTCTCACTCACAACCCACCTATGGACTCACCTGAAGCACGAGCACACTGGGAACTGAGGAAAGCACACCTACACATCTCACCTTCATTACACAGCACTGTAAATAAAAAGCCTTTCGGGGGTGTGTTCACTACAACTTGTGTTTGCCTTTTCACTCCACCCAGCTACAATATGCACACATGACACACACCATACATATGCACACATGATACACTTTGTACAAATACACATGATATGGTCAGGGTCTGGGATAGAACCAGGGTCTCTGGCGTGATAGGTGAGTCAAGTAACCACTGAGCTACCAGGAGAGTTGACAAACTCTTAGAACGAAAGGACATAATACGCTCTATACGTAAGCACATATGATGCACTCTATAACTATGCACACATGATACATTCTATACTCATACATAAACACACTCTGTACAAATACACAAACGATAGGGTCGGGGATAGAAACCAGGTCTCTGGCATGAAAGGTGAGTCAAGTAACCACTGTGCTACCGGGAGATATACAGTACACTCTATGCATATACACACATGATACATTTACAATCTCTATACATAGGCACAATTGATACACTCCATACATATGCACACATGATACACTCCATACATATGCACACATGACACACTCTGTACAAATACATACACGATAGGGCCAGGGTCTGGGATAAAACCCAGGTCTCTGGCGTGAAAGGTGAGTCAAGTAACCACTGAGCTACTGGGAAAATAGAAAAACCCATACAACGAAAGGACACGATAAACTCTATACATATGCACAGTTGATACACTCCATAAATATGCACAGATGATTCAGTCTACATATACACACACATGATACACTCCATATATATGCACACATGATATATGGAGTCAAGTAACCACTGAGCTACTGGGAGAGTACACTATACAAATGCACTCTATAAATATACACTCCATGCATATGCACAGATGATACATTCTATACATATACACACAACATACCATACATATACACACTCTGTGCATATGCACACATGATACACATGATGCACACAAATACATACACGATAGGGTCTGGGATAGAACCCAGGTCTCTGGCATGAAAGGTGAGTCAAATAACCACTGACCTATCAGGAGAACTGATGAAGCCATACAACGAAAGGACATGATACACTCTATACATATGCATACAAGATACACTCCATACATATACACACATGATATACTCTATACATACACTCTATACATATGCACACACTCTAAACATATACACACGATACACTCCATCCATATGCACACATGATACATATACACACTCACAATTGATACACTCCATACATATGCACACATGATGCACTCTATACATATATACACACGACACACCATATATATGCACAGATGACTCAGTCTATACATATACACACATGATACATATACACACTCCATACATATGCACAAATGATACATTACATACATATAGACACAAATATGCACACATGATACACTATACTTATGCACAGATGATACATTCTCTACATATATACACACTACACACCATACTTATGCACACATGATACATTACATACAATAAGGTCAGGGTCTGGGATAGAACCCAGGTCTCTGCCATGAAAGGTAAGTCAAGTAAACCCTGAGCTACCGGGAGAGTTGACAAACCCATTCAATGAAAGGACACGATACACTCCATACATATGCACACACACACGATATACTCCATACATATGTACATATTATACATATGATACACTCCATATAAATCCACACATGATACATTTTACACACATGATACACACCATATGATACATATACACACTCTTTACATATGCACAATTGATACACTCCATACATGATACATTACATACAGACACAAATATGCACACATGATACACTCTATACATATGCACACCATAAATATACGCACATGATACACTCTATACATATATACACACATGACGCACTCTGTACATATACATACACGATAGGGCCAGGATCTGGGATAGAACCCGGGTCTCTGGCATGAAAGGTGAGACAAGTAACTCCTGAGCTACCGAGAGAATTGATGAACCCATACAACGAAAGGACATGATACGCTCTATACATATGCACACAAGATCCACTCCATACATATGCACAGATGATACATTCTATGCATATGCACACATGATACATTATATACATGACCCACCATACATATGAACACATGATACGTTAAATAGATGCAAATATGCACACATAATACACTCCATACATATGCACACATGATACAGTTTGTACATATGCACACATGACACAATCTATACATACTGTATGCACACATGATACACTCCACACATATGTACAGATGATACATTATATACATATACACACATGATTCGCTCCATACATATGCACACATGATACATTATATACATATACACACATGACACACCATACATACGCATGATACATTACATACATGATACACTTGATAGGGTCAGGGTCAGGATAGAACCCGGATCTCTGGTGTGAAAGGTGAGTCAAGTAACCACTGAACTACTGGGAGAGTTGATGAACCCATTTAACAAAAGGACATGATACACTCTATACATACGCACAGATTATTCAGTCTATACATACACACACATGAAACACTCCATATATATGGTCACATATACACACTTTTTACATAGGCACAAATGATACACTCCATACATATTTACAGATGATTCAGTCTATACATACACACACATGAAACACTCCATATATATGGTCACATATACACACTTTATACATATCCACACATGATTAATTCCATATATACACACACATGACACTCTATATACATTTAAATACACGATAGAGTCAGGGTCTGGGATAGAACCCGGGTCTCTGGTGTGAAAGGTGAGTCAAGAAACCACTGAGCTATCGGGAGTGCCCACATGAAACACTCCATACACATGCACATACGCACACACGATACACTCCATGCAAATATGATACATTTTATACTTTTGCACACATGATACAAGCCATACATGTACACACTCTATACATACGCACATTTGATACACTCCATACAGACACAAATATGCACACTCTATACATATACACATATGATACAGTCTATACACACATGACACACTCAATGGGGTGAGGGTCTGGGATAGAACCTGGATCTCTGTCGTGAAAGGTGAGTCAAGTAACCACTGAGCTACAGGGAGAGTTGACAAACCCACAGAACGAAAGGACATGATACGCTCTATACACATGCATACCGGGAGAATGGATGAACCCATACAACGAAAGGACATGATACATTCTATACATATGCTACATGCCATACATATACACACTCTATACACCACATATTTATGCACACATGATACATTCTATACATATATATACACACATGACACACTATACATATACACACATTATACAGTCTATACACACATATTATACAGTCTATACACACATGACACATTCCATACATATGCATACATAATATGCTCTGTGCAAATACACTATAGGGTCAGGGATAGAACCTGGATCTCTGTCGTGAAAGGTGAGTCAAGTAACCACTGAGCTACCAGGAGAGTTGATGAACCTCTTCAACGAAAGGAAATGATACACTCTATACATATGCGCACATGATGCACTCCATACAAATGCACACATTTTATACTTTTGCACACATGATACACACCATACATATGCACACACAATACACTCCATACATATGCACACATGATACATATACACACTCTATACATATGCAGAATTGAAACACTCCATACATTACATACAGACACAAATATGCACACATGATACATTTTGTACAAATACACACACACAATAGGGTCAGGGTTTGCGATAGAACCCGGATCTCTGGTGTGAAAGGTGAGTCAAGTAACCACTGAGCTACCAGGAGAGCTGATGAATCCATACAACAAAAGGACATAATACGCTCTATACATATGCACATACGATACACTCCATGCAAATGCACACATGATACATTTTATACTATTGCACACTCTATACATATGCACAATTGATACAGCCTATACACACATGACACATTCCATATACACACTCTAAGCATATACACACACGATACATATACACACTTTATACTTAGGCACAAATGATACACTCCATACATATGCAAACAAGATACACTACATACAGACACAAATGATACTTTCTATACATACGAAACACTATGCATATGCACACATGATACATTACATACATGATACACTTTATACATACACACACATGACACTCTATATACATTTAAATATGTAGATGGATTCAGGGTCTGGGATAGAACCCGAGTCTCTGGCGTGAAAGGTGAGTCAAGTAACCACTGAGCTATCGGGACAGTTGATGGACCCATACAATGAAAGTACATGATACACTCCATACATATGCACACATGATACATTACATACATATATATAGACTCACATGACACTCTGTGTCTACAACATAGGTGTGTCTATAACATACATATAGACACACATTCAACATTCAACGAAAGGACAGGACACGCTCTATACATATGCACACAAGATACACTCCATCCATATGCACATATGATACACTCTTTACATATACACAAATTATACACTCCATACATGGCCCACTCTGTAATAAGACCCAGGTCTTTGGCATAAAAGGTGAGTCATGTAACCACTGCACTCCTGGGAGAGTTGATAAACCCATACAACGAAAGGACAGGACACGCTCTATACATATGCACACAAAATACACTCAATACATATGCACACATGATACAGTCTATACACACATGATACATAACATACATAACACACTCTATACAAATACACACAAGATAGGGTCAGGGTCTGGAATATTCTCTGGCGTGAAAGGTGAGTCAAGTAACAACTGAGCTACCAGGAGAGTTGATGAACCCATTCAACGAAAAGACTTGATATGCTCTATACATATCCACACAAGATACAATCAATACAAATGCTCACATGATACACTCCACACATAAGCACACATGATACAGTCTATACATATGCACACAATATACACTCCATACATATGTACACAAGATACACTTAATACATATGCACACATGATACACTCCATACATATACACACACGATATACTCCATACATATGCACACATGATACATTTTATACTTTTGCACACATGATACACACCATACATAAACACACTCTATACATATGCACAACTGATACACTCCATACATGATACGTTACATACAGACACAAATATGCACACATGATACAGTCTATACACACATACACTCAATACATATGCCCACATGATACACTCCAGACATATATTATACATACGCACACACTCCATGCAAATGCACACATGATACATTTGCACACATGATCCAAGCCATACATGTACACACTCTATACATACGCACAATTGATACACTCCATACAGACACAAATATGCACACTCTATACATATACACATATGATACAGTCTATACACACATGACACACTCTGTACAAATACACACAATGGGGTCAGGGTCTGGGATAGAACTAAGGTCTCTGGCGTGAAAGGTGAGTCAAGTAACCACAGAGCTACAGGGAGAGTTGACGAACCCACAGAACGAAAGGACATGATACGCTCTATACATATGCATACCGGGAGAATGGATGAACCCATACAACGAAAGGACATGATACACTCTATACATATGCACACATGATACACTCCATAAATTTTATACTTTTGCACATGATACACGCCATACATATACACCACATATTTATGAACACATGATATATTCTATACATATATATACACAAATGACACACCATACATATACACACATTATACAGTCTATACACACATGACACATTCCATACATAATATGCTCAGGGATAGAACCCGGGTCTCTGGCGTGATAGGTGAGTCAAGTAACCACTTAGCTACCAGGAGAGTTGAAGAACCCCTTCAACGAAAGGAAATGATACACTCTATACATATGCACACATTTGATACTTTTGCACACATGATACACACCATACATATGCACACACAATACACTCCATACATATTATACATATGCACAATTGAAACACTCCATACATGATACATTACATACAGACACAAATATGCACACATGATACATTACATGATACACTTTGTACAAATACACACACACACACTAGGGTCAGGGTTTGGGATAGAACCCGGATCTCTGGTGTGAAAGGTGAGTCAAGTAACCACTGGAGAGACCAGAAGAGCTGATGAATCCATACAACTAAAGGACATGATACACTCCATGCAAATGCACACATGATACATTTTATACTATTGCACACTCTATACATATGCACAACTGATACAGCCTATACACACATGACACATTCCATATACACACTCTATGCATATACACACACATGATACATATACACACTTTATACTTAGGCACAAATGATACACTCCATACATGATACATTACATTCAGACACAAATGATACTTTCTATACATACGAAACACCATGCATTTGCACACATGATACACTTTGTACACACACACACGATGGGTCAGGGTCTGGGATATGCACACATGATACACTCTATATGCACACACTATACACTCTATACATATGCACACACGATACACTCTATACATATGCACACATGATATACTCCATACATATACACACAATACACTATACAAATTCACATGATACACTCTATACATACACACACTCTATACATATGCACAATATACATATACACACACACACGATACACTCTATACAAATACACACGATACATTCTATACATATACAGTACACACACATGATACATTCCATACATATGCACACACGATACATTCTATACATATACACACACATAATACACTCCATACATATACACACTCTATACATATGCACACATGATACAGTCTATACATATACTGTACACACATGATACACTCCATACATACAGGGGCGGAGTGGCCATAGGGAGCACCAGGACATTTCCCAGTGGCCTGACGGTCAATCTGGCCTGCCACCGTGAGTCTGGCCTGCTGTGCACCCCCCACCCCCTCTTCACATTGTAGATTGCATCGAGTGTGGCCTGCCACCGTGACTCTGGCCTGCCGCAACCCCCCCAAACTTTTTTGTAATCGTAGTGCTATGCGTTATTTGTTTAACCCTTTAAAGTGACATGCTGACTGACTGACAGGTGCGTGAGGCCAGCAAACACGACATAGTTTTCCGTTAAGATAAACACAGTTTCCATAATTATACTTTACAGCCTATGGCTCTGCATACAATGACTATCTTGCTGGAGTTTATAGCCATTTCACTTTACTTCAGGACGCATTAATGCCACTCTGTAGGTCTATTGGACGCAATTATAAATATTCCTAGCAAATCTAATAAATATTGGAGACATACTTGTTACATAAACGCACTAAATCGCACTTCAGCAGCGTTTATTTGAGCATGCACAAGAAAATCTGCACTTGAGCAGAGTATATTTGAGGGCGTGCAAGAAGTTTTGTGCACTAAAAAAAATTGTGTGTATGCTCGTATTACACGAATGCGATCTCGACTTGTAATACTACGCTTATGACAATTGTCATTGAAATAATGCCATTATTGCCATAGGTAGTTGGTAGATCTGTGTCTACCAGTCCTGCCGCCACAGCTGGAAAAAATCCTAGAGGAAACACTGCCCACATGATGCACTAATGTCAGGGTTTGGGATAGAACCCAGGTCTCTGGCATGAAAGGTGAGTCAGGTAACCACTGAGATACAGGGAGTTGATGAACCCATACACACACGATACACTCCATACATATGCACACAGGATACACTCTATACATATATACACACTCCATACATATGCACACATGATACACTCCATACATACACACACATGATATACTCCATACATATGCACACCTAATACAGTATATACATATGCACACACTCTATACACATGCACACATGATACAGTCTTTACATACACTCATGTCAGGGTCTCTAGTGTGAAAAGTGAGTCAGGTAACCACTGAACCATAATGAATGAAGGCCCCGGGCTAACACAAGATATCGCATATTTATTATTAGTTATATTATATAATTATATACTATTATCATTGTATATAATGTCTCTGTGCTAAGACAAAATATGTTCATTGTTCATGTTTTTTTATTATTATTATTAGACTAACATTAATATATTATTGTTTTTAGAATTATTATCATTATAATACGGTGATTGAGCGTTGTCTGTCTAATATTCCATGAGCTATAAAAAGAAATGGCCTAGGTTTATTAAACTATTTTTTTAAAATAACTTTTATTATACAAAACATTTCAAGATTATTTTAGCTTATTATAATAATTATAATTATATTATTATTAATAATAATAGATAACAGGTAAAAAAAAAACGACCGTCTCCTCGGTCTGACGGCGCTTATAACAGCCTCAATAACGAGGGTTTCAAATGATTTATGCCTTATTTGAGAATTTTACCGAAGAGATCTATTACAAAATACAACCAATAGTTGAGTAATGAATAGTCTTACATGCAAATATTGAGTAAATTAACTTACCTTCACAGATGGGATTCAAAAACTGGCCCCTAAATTTGCGCTGTTCCGTCACATGACCAGCTACCGCACGCACGCACATCTAATTGGTTGAAACCATAGATATATACATTAGATGTCGCCTACTGTTGTCTATTAGAAGGAATGCGTCAACAGAGCCGCCATTTTAGTACAGAGTAGCGCTCCTTTGAAATGAATGCAGGACCAAGGTGAAGTGGAGGACTGTGGCCATCCAAAGCCAGAGAAATACACATATATCTATGATCGGGAGTTTTCCCCGGTGGTCCATATGCAAATATTTTTTTTAAATTACGAAATATTATAATTTTACATCACTTTTCTACATTGATGGATGTGACCGCACGGGCATTACCGACAAAGAGTGAGTGTTTGTGTGCATGAAAATGCATTACCCTCCTTCCCTGTTTAATTTGATCTAATCCATGTCCTGATACACACCCCCTCTCCTGCTTTCACTTCTCATTCTGACGGAGGGAGCGATTCGTTTGTGAATGAATCTCCGTTATGAACGACACTTAGCTGACAATAATACAAGTTTCTAGCACCGCAGCGTCTTGTCATATTTTATAACATTGCTTATTTAATTCAACAAAACTAGCATAAGCCTAGTTAGTATTTAGTGCGAGTTGGTGCTACTTGCCTTATGGTCACTGCAGTGTCTGTATTATCATCATTAATGTTACTTGTTAAGCACAAAAGTTCATAACATACAAAAACATAAAAACCGAAATCTTACCTATGAAATGTTCTGACTTTGTGCTTTGTTTTCTCGTTACTACACCCGTAAACAGTGCTAAAGTCCAGCATCTTCACATTGGCACACGGTCTTGACTAGTGCGGTTGAATGGCGTTTGTCCTAGGAGCACTGTACCAATGTGGCGGCGCTATTGACGCATGCTCAGGGTTCCTATGTGATATCTAGTGTATATATATATATCTATGGGTTGAAACATTGTATTATAAGCTCCACCCTTGTAGACCCTGGAACACATAGAATTCTGCAATATCAGGACGTGCGTTTTACTACATAGCCTTGTCTTTGCTTACATCGAAGACTTTGAGATAGAGGAGGCAGTGGAGAATAAATGGCCTATGCTTCCTGTACTATAGTGGCACAAACATCCCAACGACTATTTGAGCACATATTCTGGCAAACTTTACTTCAGTGGTCTGAGAACATACTGGCAGGAGAGGATAGATTTTCAAGAGGATGAGGATTGACACACAACCAGCTTTGAGAAATGCTTTCAAGAGATTGGATAATGATATTTCTTTGGAGGCCCAAGTAGACTTTGGGGTTCCTTTCCTTTAGTTCAAGAGGATGATGGGAGGTGGTCAGCTTTTACCATTACCAATAACCACAATGCCCAAAACCCAGCTGAGATGCAACGTGTTCTTTCAGAGCATCCAGCTTGTGAACAGAAGACAGTGGTGAAACACGACAGGCTATTGGGCCTGTTGATTTCTTTCAGGGCCTTTGGTCATAAGAAGTTCAAGTGGAGCAGTGAGCACTTGAAATCGCATCTACGAGGCACATCCCGAGCTGCTGATTGGCAATTAAAATACAAAAATGCTGCCAGCAAACTACCACACACCTCCTTACCTCACAGCAGAGCCTGAAATCACTTATCACAAACTGCGACCTCAAGACAAGTTCTTGATTCTGGCTACTGAAGATCTCTGGGAGCTGATGCACTGGCAGATCGTTGTGCATGTTATAGGAGAACACTTGTCTGGGACTGAGTGGAAGAAGCCAGCTTCTGGGATGCATTTCACAGTGGGACAGATGCACA
Source organism: Danio kyathit (assembly GCA_903798195.1). Classification (NCBI taxonomy): domain Eukaryota; kingdom Metazoa; phylum Chordata; class Actinopteri; order Cypriniformes; family Danionidae; genus Danio; species Danio kyathit. The sequence continues at coordinate 27,953,372 of LR812529.1, read as the reverse complement.
AACTGCTGCAGGAGAGGAAGGGAAGAGCTCATTCTGTTCTGGAGGATGAGAACAGTGCTACTCATCTGATCCATCACGCTCTGGGCAGCGACAGCTCCAGCACCATTGAACACAATCGCATTGTCGAAATGCAATCATAAGTCACAATCATAGTGATCCACTTTAATAGTTCTTGAAGCTTATTAACTTCCAGATGGAAACAAAACAGGGCATTTTGCAGCTTCAAAATGTTTTTTGCATACAAGTTTTACAAATCATATACTAGATAATTAACTGAATTACATTGTGTACTTTCATAGCAATAAACAGTTCTATAAATACAATTTAGCATGTTTTTAATTTTAGCTATAATCTGCCAGTTTTATGAAAGCACAAGTCTAAAATGTTGTTTTATGCTTAAAATGGTTAACAGGTTATAAAATTATCACCCCACAAAATAAAAAAAAATATGCTTTACTGATTTCAACGAAAAAAGGTCATCCAACCCATACACACACACACACAGCACAAGAGGTTTAAACAAATCCACCATTCAGATGAACCAGACATTTTCAGTTATCTCTGCTTTATTTGAAATTAACTTTTCATCAAGAACTTTACAAAAAACAAAATCTTGATTAGAAAAACAAGATGTTCTAAACCTTATGGTCTCTAAATGAACAAAAGATATTTGTCAGCCATTTAGTTCCCACAGCTCATAGAGCCAAAAAGTTGAATATGTTGACATTTGATCAAAATTGAAGAGTTTAAATCCAAGACTTACTTGCACTGCGTTTCTGGCATTATTATACACTACTTTGAGTGATAAACATACCAAGCAGATCGTTCACAGAGACAATATATGTGGAAGGCAAAAACAAATATGTACCAACAATAAAAGATCAAGAAGCAAAATTCAATAAGTAGGCTGTACATGGGATTTTTTTCAACCACAGAACTTGTCCATGACCTGTAAGGACTGTATGCAAGTGAAACTTTACCTTACCACACCTGTGCCACAACTTGCAGAACTGTTATTATTGTCCAAAAGTTAAAAAGAGCAAGGCTGAAAAAGTGGAGTTGTCCAGGGATGATTGATCACCGACGACTGGGGATTAGAAGCTGTGTGCCCTGCACTGACTCTGGGAAAAGGTTGTGGTATGTAGGAAGCGGGACATAAGCTGCTGTGATCATTTTACCTGCAAATACAGAGAGTAAATAGGAGATATGACAAATCAGACCATAATGCAAACTGTAATTATAGACTAATAAATAAATGAAAAACAAACAATCTGCATTGACAGTTGCTAAATACCTCCAAACCAACGTCCATGTAGCGCACTGACTGCAGCCATGGCAGCAGGAATGGTGGGACACTTCACATAGACATTACCCTGACGAGAAAGTGAAGAATAACAGATTAAACACAAACTTCCGTTTACGACAGTAATTAAATGGCATAGTTTAAGGCTTCATACTTCAGCGGATTTCTTGTCCACATATATGTGTATGACTCCACCGTGTTTGTTGCACTCTTCAATGACATCATCCTGAATTTCGATTTCCCAACCATGATCATTTTCTCTGCAAGAAAGCACAGCAATTAATTCAGATACTAAATATGTACTTTAGCAAATTTCTCAAAGCAGATGACCTCGTTTAATTTTTTCAACTTACGAGTTGGGATTGAACATGTTGGACAGCTGAAAACAGTGTGTTGCAATGGGTTGTGATGGTAAATTCAAGGCTTGGTTTGTGGGCACATTGATGTTAAAACTCAATCCAGGGTTCATAGCAGCTGCAAAACAAGAAAACATTAATTACAAGCCTTGTCAACCTTAATTATAAAATAATTAATAGCACAGAAACTGACCAGTAGCTGCAGCCATGGCAACCATGGAGCCACTCATCTGAAGGGCCTGTTGTGCAGCGGGTGGGATCTGCAGACCAGTTCCTGAAAAGAGAAAAAGTCTCTTTAAAATCTATAAAAATGACAATATCCACTTCCTAACAACAGATAAGAAGACCCATCCTTACCCTCAGCCAGTCTGGCCATGAGTTGAAGCCTTCCAGTAGTCCCCAGATCAATACCAGTTCTTTCTAGCTCATCGTTGTCCAGGAAGGAGCTGGCGGTGGAGGCATCTGTGCGCTCCGTCACATGTCCCACTTTCATTGGTCTACCAGCCAACTCAAAGCCATTAAGCTGTTCCAGTGCCTTCTTTGCACATTCAGCATCAGAAAACTATGAGGAAAGAGGAAAGCTAGTAAGCTTTTGAAAACACAGACGTATCTGTGAAGTTCGTGAAACTACTTTGTTTTATGTGAAGAAATCTGAATCTTTTAGAAGAGGTTGGCCACAACTTACTGTGATAAAGCCATATCCTTTAGACCGGCCTGTTTCACTGTCCATCATCAGTTGGATACTATCAATCTGTATGAGCAAGAAAAGATTCATGAATAAAAAAATATGTATCAATTTAAAATAGAGAAAAAAAAAAAAACAGACAACACTATTTACCCTTCCAAATGGTTCGAAAATGCCTCGGAGCATGTCTTCTGTGATGTTGAAATGCAACGAGCCAACATACAGTCTCATGGGTCCAGCGCTGCCCTTCTGTAAGTTATTGGCCAATGCAGCTGCTCTGTTCTTCTCAGCCTGGGGATAAAACGTGTGCAATCAGAAGAAGTCACATCTAAAACCATTTTTAGATTTTTTTACATCTGCAGACACTGTTACCTGTGAAGCCTGGACAATGATTGGTACTCCAAGAAGCCTTTGTCCAGATAGGCCAATTGCCAGGGGTACAGATGTGGAATCCACAAACTCAATGTAAGCAATTCCTTTCGATCTTCTGGAGTTTCGATCAGAGATGATTCGCACATCTCGTACCTTACAAGAAAAACAAAATCGATTAGAAGCCAAGTAGAATGGGAAACGGGTAAAAATTATCCACAGTAAAACAAACAGACTTTTCCAACTGCAGAAAAGAATTCTTCTAGGTCTCGTGGCCGGATTCTGGCTGCCAGCTGCATACAGAACACTGTGCGTGCATCTCTTTCCTCAGGGGTGAGATTATCAATGGGCTGTCTATTAGCAAAAGAAAAAAACAAAACAATGAATGACTGAAATCAGCAAAAAGATTTCAGTAATTTTCAATGCTGAAATGATCTTACCTTACAGGGCTTCTATCTTTCTTGAAAGGACTTCGGCTTCTAGACCTTCTTCGGCTGAAAGAAAATTTCTGTCAGCACTTTTGCAAAGATTTTCCACACATGATACACAGAAAAAGCAACTACCCACACACAACAAAAATAGTATCATAGAAACCTTAGTTTGATGGCAGGTGGTGGGCCAGTCTTCCCCCTGGGACCACCGTTAAATTTCAGGCCAGAACTGTGATTTAAAAACAAGGTTTTAATTTCAGTACCTATGACTACTCGTTCTACTGCTAGTGCTAAATATACACGCAAGCTTCAATGGGGAACACAAGGATAAATGTTGTACACATTACAACAAATGCCTTGTTTTGTGGGGGAGTCAACCCATCTCCGCTTATTCACCAATGATAACGATCAGGATGGACACTATACTCCTCTGCCTTCTTGGTAATATTCCCTGGAAGACATTTTCATACCCTCCATGGGCACCACGAGAACCTTTTATTTCAGGTTAAAGACTCTGACATTCATGAAGCAGAATCAAATAATGAACTGGTGTGATGCAATCAAGATAAAACCAAACAGTAAAAAACTATTTTGACTGGCCTAAACATGCTTATTATATCAAAAGTGCAATGTCTGAACTCTATGGACATTTGGCAAAGATTACAACCCAAAGCAAAAGTTGGTCACTTACAATGGAGCTCTGTAACGACCGCCGCGCTCCCTGCTCCTGGAACGGCTGCGACGCCTCTCCTTGCTGCGGCTGCGCTTCCGGTCTCTGCTGCGGCTTCTTCTCCGGTCATGACTCTTCTTGCGCTCTCGACTCTTGCTTCTCTTCCTGTCCCGGCTCCGGCTGCGACTTTTGCTCCTCTTTTTCCTTTTGATTGAAAAGTTAAGCATCAATTTAGTTAAACGCTAAGCATTTTGAAGGAAACTGCTATAAAAGTAGGAAAACTCACTTCTTGCTCCGCTCCTCGTGGCCATTGGTACTTAAGGACTTGTTGTCATCCTAAGCAGGGTCGATAGAAGACAGCATGAGGAGGACGGCGAAACATTTCAAGTCGTAAGGATAAAGAAGGGATGGGAACAAAAGAGAATATGATATGATCATTAAATAAGAGTTCATTACAGGGTTTGTGTGGGAGGACGACAAATACAAGGGGGACCTTTAGAAAGCAACCACAAGGCTGCCAATGTCGTTCTTCCTTACTTGTGCTTGAATTACTTGTGTGAAACGGCCAAACATTGCTAGTGCTATGCTGGATATGTAAAGCAGCATTGATTTTTTTTTTTTTTTAAAGACATCATTCATTAAGCAGCCCAACAGTTTCAGTACCAAGGCTATCTGAGCCTAAGACCCAAAGTGGCAACGCTAGCAGCCAGCCACTAAACGAGCTCCAGTGGTGGATGCCATTCCAGTGATCTTCACCCCATATGCCTTCGTGGATTGAAAGAGCTCGATGCCACCTCAGTCACACATCTCGCCCTGAAGCAAACAGGGATTCACACGGCTTAGTAATAGCGACTCCCACAGACCATCTAAAGTTGAGTTGATCTTTTGTTGTTGTTAAGAGGCTAGACGGTTAACATGATAAATGTATTTTACAGTATCGTTATGACATTAAATGCTGAGCCCCATCATTTCCCGCTTGTAAAACCGCAGAATAACCATTAACAAGTAATTTAAAATGTCAGCAGCATGCATAACTAAAATATGACATTTACAGTTTAGTAGAAATAGTTAACCAAAAACATAAACCTGCTGTTAACTCACTCACCCTCAGGCCATCCAAGATGTTGGTATCTTCTTTAGAATATTAAAACAGATTTTTTTAGCTGAAGCTGAGGTCCTTGGAGATTCATACAATGCAAGTCAACAGCTTCTGGCGCTTTCAGATGAATATAAATATTCTCTAATCTTCAACAGAAGTAGGAATAAAACTACACCATCTAGGATGGCGCATATGTGTGTGTGTGAGAACAGCACATTTTTATTTTTAGGTGAACTACCCCTTTCATTTTGGTTTATTTTCAAATCCATGAATAACGAGACTCTGTGGATTTGCTTGGATACGTCAACTCCAGGATTTCTGCACTAAGGATTATGACATTTTAGACCAATATATTTTCAGTGGATACCTGCCATATGTTTATACTATAAAACATGCAGTCTTATTCTAGCCATTATGGAAGAAAAACTTCCTTATAAAAGCTAAGAAAACCATGCATACAATAACAAATACAGTCTCCACAGAGTTTATACCAGCTCTTTATTCATCCACTGTATTTATTCTGGCGGTACCTATGTATCAATTTTGCCTATATATTTCAACCAAGGGTACCACAGTACATCAATATATTGGGCAATTACTACCTTCATTTTTTTGACAGTTCACACTGGAATTCATGGGAGTAGAGGTGAGATATAGGCAAGTCTACAAAAAGAGATAGATGGGCAATTTATTCATTGAAACCACTAACACAGAAACATTCAAGTTATTGATCTGACAATAAAGACTTAGAGAAAACACGACTGGTTAGCAGTTTCAAACGTTATACAGATTCCTGAGCGCATTTATTTACTTGCACAAACACCCACCTTTTTATATGGAGCCTCGAGCATTGCTTCAATGTCCAAATCATCGGCCATGTTGTTGTTGATCTGCAAACGAGAAAACGTGTTTTTACTGCTGTTTTGGTGTTAAACGTAATACACAAAAAACGTTTAACTGCATAGGACATTTAAATGAACTGTATCCCAAAATAGCCCTCAAACTGTACATTGCTGACTTCGCGGACACGCGTGACTGGACGGGGTCATGAAACGCACGCTTAACGTTAGCTTCCTGGCTAATTGTTTTTCTCATAGCCAGTCGATATCAAACCAGCTATTTATCGTATTTTGAACTATTTGGTGCATTATCAGTAAATATACCAAACATATGTGAACTGTTAGATGTTATTTGTCAACATGCTTTGTATTTTAGGTAGGGAATTTTGAAGCTTGCTTTGTTAGCTCGCAAGCTAACGGCCTAAAGTCGTTTCGTTTTGGCAAACAAACGGAAACAACCCTCTTTTAATATCGTAAATACAATGATAGGATTTCAATACAATACTTTCCACACAACAACTTTAAATTTACACTAATGTTGCACCAAACAGTCAATAATAGTTGGCCTTTTCGCCTTACCTTAAAATGTTACAGTGCGGCCTACAGAGCGTCACAGTCGTGGCTCCAAACGAGCGGTAAATCCCGGATCTACGGTCCGTTTCGGCTACAGTTGCAACCCTGGTCGATTAATTCGAATCCACGCAAACCTAAAAAACACAATTATATTAAGCCAAAACTTTGTCGTTTCAATTAATACTAGTCACAATGCGTGCGTTGCTGTTATAAACGACGAGCTGACTGGCGGCAAACAATCCCTGCGCGTGCACGTCTCGTTCTTGTTGCATAAGAAGAGGAACGCGCGAGCCCGAGAGTCCAGCAGAGGGAGCTCGTGTTTAACACACTTACAGCGGAAGAGCGAACTGAAAACAGTATGGACATGCAGACGATACCCCATCCTGATGCTTTCTTTCTTTTTTTATTGTAGCATATAACTGACAAGCATGCATGATTATATATGAGAGATCCATCATCTTAAAATTATTTGATTGTTCATGTTTTTTTTTTATTTTAGAGATGTTTTTATAGCCTTCTTGTTTCTTGTAATTGAGGTAAAAATAATTATAAAACATTTTAAAATCTTTCCAGAAAAAAGGTGGGAAAAATAGACATTACTTTTGCCTTGTGTATGTGAAACTTCCCAAGAAAAATTATCAACTTCAAAGCATTATCGAGTGTATCATAGCATTCATAGTTTTTTAATTCAAAAAAAGAATCACGCATTCATCAAAGTTAATTGATTTGTCAAATGAATCAAAAATTTCATCCAAAAATCATAAGAAACTTTACAAGTACAAAATGGATGTAGAAGACCTTCAGGCTCATTGTTACAAAAAGAATATTGTGGTCAAATGTTTTTTTTAAAAATTTATTAGTAAACATATTGAAAGTATAATAGCTGTGTAATATTTCTAAACGAATTTCTTTTACCTTATTTGGGAGTAAAAACTTATTACTTGCTGACCAAATATCATCTATAAAAGGTAAAGAAAAATATTGTTTCCATTTCAAAATTGCTTTCAGGAAACAACTACTATCTTGAATAAGACATTTTCTGATATAGAAGTTATTACACAAGATACTGATACTGCCAAGTACAGTTTTTGAAATTTGCATTAAGAGTTAAAAAATTACATTTTTTATTAAGTAAAGCAGTTTATTAGAGATGCTTTTCACTATCAAATTATAATCATTGGGCAAAAATCAGTCCCTGAAGAAGAAATAATTTCCTGATAAGATAAATATCACCACTGCTATTTAGTAAATCTGAAACAAAAATAATTCCCTTGTCCAATATTTTTTTTAAATATACTTTAGTTTTTAGGCAACACATGTTGGTTATTGCATAGAATGCACATATGTGGAGAAAAGTTATTTAAAGGCAATTTTACATGCTTCAAATGATTGCTTATGAAAACCCTGATACTTTCTATTTATCCTTAGGAATATGGTTTTACTATAATAAAACAAATTAACCACATATTGTAGTAAAAGCATGTCAACCTTTAACTTTTTAACCGTTTTGGTTTTGTCACTAACCATATTCACCAAAAATGAAGATTTACTCACCCTCAAGTAGTTATTGATATTAAAGATATTTTAAAGAATGTTGGTGACTGCAGCCATTGACATCCATATTGAGCATTCATTCATTAATTCATTCATTTTCTTTTCGGCTTAGTCCCTTTATGGGGTCACCACAGCGGAGTGAACCGCCAACTTATCCAGCATATATTTTACGCAGCGGATGCCCTTCCAGCTGCAACCCATCACTGGGAAACATCCATACACACTCATTCATTCACACACATACACATACACTATGGGCAATTTAGCCTATCCAATTTACCTATACCACATGTTTTTGGACTTGTTGGGGGAAACCGGAGCACCTGGAGGAAACCTACGCCAACATGGGGAGAACATACAAACTCCACACAGAAATGCCAACTGACCCAGCCGGGGCTCGAATCAGCGATTGGCTAGTCAAAATACAGTATATTAAATAATCTTTTAATTGTACTCTACTTTTTATAAAATATTATTAGAACATTATTAAAAACTAGTTATGGTGGCTTGAGAAAGCCAACATACTGTTATACTACATACTTTAAACTTATTATTCTTCAGTCTTCTGAGACTTTTTTCTATATGCATCTCCTCCTAGATCGTTCATACTACAACCACCAAACTAACACTAAACCCCCAAACTGGTCTGACTCAGGTTGCTTTATCTTTTCCAACTGATCTGACTTACGGTTTTCCGAAAACTGACCTGGAAAATTCAGAAAAGTCCCATTGACTTAACATTGGACCAAATTTATGTCCTCATAACTTCCCACCAGACTGTAATACAGACTTAAGGTTGAGCTCATTTAACTCAGACTACCAATCTGCCAATCACCGATGACCTTTCAACTTACTAGCCACACACTATAAACCACTTACGACACCTTAGCAACTGTCCCATAGACTTACATTGTATGCTAATTTATGCTAAAAACATGCTAGCAAAATGCTAATAATGCTAGAATCATGCTAATTTATGGTAGCAACTGCCTAGCAACTACTCAGAACATCTTGGCAACCGCCTAGCAACACATTAGCAACCACCTAGCAACGCCTTAGCAACCACCTAGCAATGCCTTAGCAACAACCTAGAACAAGGGTCACCAATCTTGTTCCTGGAGGTCTGGTGCCCTGTAGGCTTTAGCTCCAACTTGCCTCAACACACCTGCCTGGGTGTTTCAAGTATACCTAGAAAGACCTTGATTAGCTAGTTCAGGTGGGTTTGATTAGGGTTGGGGCTAAAATCTCCAGGACACCGGACCTCCAGGAACAAGTTTGATGATCCCTGACCTAGAACATCTTAGTAACTGCCTAGCAACAAATTAGCAACCACCTAGCAACACCTTAGTAACCATTCAGAACACCCTAACTACGCCTTAGCAGCCACCTATCAACCACTCAGAACACCCAATCAACACCTCAGCAACGCCTTAGCAACCACCTAGCAACATCTTAGCAACCACCTTGCAACACCTTAGCAACCACCTAGCAATGCCTTATCAACCACTAAGAAAACCCTACCAATGGCCTAGCAACACCTTAGCAACCGCCTAGCAACCACCTAGCAATGTCTTAGCAACCACCTACCAACCACACAGAACACCCTAGCAACCACCTAGCAACACCTTGGCAACGACCTACAACACCTTAACAACCACCTAGCAACACCTTAGCATCCACTCAGAACAACCTAGCAACGCCTTAGCAACCCCTCAGAACACCCTAGCAACCAAAAACACCCCATCAACGCCTTAACAATGCCTTAGCAACCACCTAGCAACACTTTAGCAACCACCTAGCAATCATCGAAGCAACCACCTAGCAATGTCTTAGCAACCACCTAGCAACCACTCAGAACACCCTAGCAACCACCTAGCAACACCTTGGCAATGACCTACAACACCTTAGCAACCACCTAGCAACGCCTTAGCAACCCCTCAGAACACTCTAGCGACCAAAAACACCATATCAACGCCTTAGCAACTACTCAGAACACCCTAGCAACTGCATAGCAACAACTGAGCAACCACCTAGCAACCACTCAGAATACCCTAGCAACCACCTAGCAATACCTTAAAAACTACCTGGAACACCCTAGCAATTACCTAGCAACACCTTAGCAACCGCCTTGCAGCCACTCAGAACATCCTAGCAACACCCTAGCAACGCTTTAGCAACCACTCAGAACCCCCTATTAACCGGTTAGCGAGAAACATGCCAATTCTTAGTAGAAACATGCTAACCTATATATAGTTATGACTGTTTCAAACTTCTTAAAAACTACTTCAATTATTTAAACTTTAAAACTACTTCAAACTTTCAGACGAGGCTTTCTCAAGCCACCATAAAGTTTGTCTACGAACTTAACTTTTCTAGTTAATTTAAACGTTTAATCAGGTAAACCAGGTAATCAGGTTAAATCAGGTAATTAATGATTTGGGGGCCCTCAGCAATTTCATGTATGGGACCCAAGCATTGAAACTCAAAACATTCTCTTTCTCTATAGATATACAGTATATCTTTTTCTCTGTTGATTTGGGTTTTTTTTTCTAAAAAAACAGCATGTTAAAAATACATTTTAAGTGGAACCTTAATCTTTTTAATGTCAAAAATTAAATACAATAAATTCACAAATAAAAAAACAAGTTCACAAACTAACTATGTGTACAGTTAAGCCATATTTGTGATTAGATTTGAATATTTGCATGTGCAGTACATAAGGGACGTTCCACTATGAGGGCCCCCGGTTTTGAAAAGAAGTAATAACATTCAAATGTTAATGGTTATAGACAGATTTTACAACGTATGATAGAAAATGAGATATGATTAATTTAGGCAATTCTTGGCATTGGTCGGGGCCCTCTAATTTCCCGGGGCTCTAAGCTGCTGCCTACCTCCCTCACTGGTTAAGCCCACCCCTGCATTTAATATCTGTCAAGAGGCATTAGATATAAGATACCCAGACCACGAAGTGTCTGGAATAATGTGATCTTTAAAATCAAAAATCTACAAAGGAAGTGTGGGGGTGCAAACAGAAAACAAACAATGAGAAGACCAAAATAAAGGAATCCCTATAGAACATTAAAACCAAAGAGAAATAAAACCGTGACCCTTTCCTCTCTCAGGCCTTCAGGTCTGTGTCACTCAACTGAGTATGGTTTCACACCATACCTCCGAGACCACAGGCAGTTGAACCAGAACAGTAAACAAATATACCATATGAAGAATTCTTACACAGGGAAAACACAAAAACCTTTGATGAATTAAAAAAATAATATGACCCCACATTTTTCTTGGTTTAATCTCATTCTTTCCATTGACTCTGGCCACAGCTTGCTTGATGTTCTGCTGGCTGCCAACTTTCCGTAATTAGCTTTCTCTACAGTGAAGCAAAGTGCAGCCAAATGTAAATCTCTCCAGAGGCTTTCCACAGTACGAACATGACACACATCTGGTGGACGCCAGATTCTTGACACGTTACAAGAACCAGTCAGAGAGGACCAGTGCAGGGCCATTCGTCTTCCTGTATGCAGTGCCACCTCCTCGGCCTTATTCACTTTTTCCATTCTGCTCTCCCTCTCTTTCCCTGTTGTGTTGTTCATTTTACTGCATGGCTCTGGTGAACGAGTTCCCTTTAATCTCGTGTCAGACGCTTAATGCACAGTTATTTTTGGTATTTGTAGAAAACTTCCACTTGTTATGAAAGGCTTGCATGTGTTTCCACCGCAAACATACCTGCTGGGTATGGGCAGAAGTTAATTGTTGCTTTGTAAAACAGCCTGTGAGATGAATCATAGTTCAAAGCAGTTTAGAGAATGGCACATCTGAACTGAACATGGCACCAAATGTTGGTTGATTGTACACTGTAAAAATGCTGGCTTACACAAAATTGATTTATGTTGAGAGAACAAGAAAAAATTAAGTTAACTTAATTGTTTACAAATTTAAAGGGGCTGTATGTAAGTTTTTTTGACTCTTCTAAAGCATAAAAATACCACAATATGTTTGCAGATATTTAAGAAACATGCCAAGTGAACATACTTGTTCATCTGAAAAGCAATGCTGAAGTCAAATATTCTGCTTCGAAAATGTGTTTTTCGTGCCAGAACGATGTCTTTGTTTTGGTTCTATAAATCCGCTCAATGCCACTTCAGCCAATTATATTTCAGCTCCTCGAGTTGCCTTGGTGGAAAACCGCCTATTCCATTCATTCATTCAGAAAGGCTCTGAAAACATGCCAAATGTGAACTCTGGTGGACAGTAGCAGACTCTGAAATGAGACCGATTCAGTTCCACATGAGGTTATGAATTAGCAAATAATATAAATATTACGAACGTAAACATTAGGTGCAGGTTACATTGTAACCGCGTGACCTAACAACATGCTTCGTGATAAGATATGCAGTGATAAGTAATTTGGCTGTTTGCACCCAGTCGAAACATGACAGAAATTTAAATACAGTCATTCAGAAGCACAGAATATGCACTCACTCACGAAATGGTAAGGTTTAGTCTATTTAATACATATTAACCTTTTAATTGTAGATGCTGAATCACTCATATGTTTTTAGTTCTAAAGTTCAATTTCAATTTCCAATCTGAGGTGAAACTGTCTGCTGCTGCTTTTAGTATATGGCAATAAATGTAATGTAAAATGGCATTCAAACTCACATTATTAGCATTTAACACTGAATAAAGCCCATTAGGTTTACCTGAGGTGATCATTGTCATAGTTTTCTGTTGTTCACCTATGAGAAATAGAAGCTGATATTAATGAAATGAATGAAAATATATCAATTCGAGGTGTTGGTTAGGACAAAAACTCCTTTTGATATGGAAAATATTCCTTCTATCGGGTGCCGTTGCTTTGATTTAGAACACGGTTTAATTCACTCGCTCCTGCCCTCAATCTGGCAACATGCGCTTTGTTTTGATCCAGAAGTGCAATACCTAGGTCAACCACTGGGTATCAAACTTACACACTGCACCTTTAAGTGGATTGAACATAAAGCGATTAAGTTGTTTAAAAAACACAACTCAAGAATTGTGTTTTCAGCTCATTTTAAATAAGTAATTTGAACAAATATTTTTTGCTTGCACCCTGAAAAAAAAAGTTGAGTTCCACAAAATAGATTTATGTTGGGACAACATGAAGCACTTAAGTTAACTTAATAGTTTTTGCAAATTTAAGTGGATTGAACATAAAACAGTTAAGTTGTCCCTCCCCCAAAAAACAAAAAACGTGTCGTTTCAGCTCATTTTCAGTAAGTAGTTTGAACAAACAACAAATATGATTTTTAGAGTGTACATGTGTGACTATACCCACTTTTTTCCTTATGCGCCATGATGCTTTGCATGGATTATTAAAGTAACTTTCGTTAAACTGTAAACAATGAGGTGCCATCATTTCCCTCACGGTTCATTCATTAAACAAAAACTCATCTTACTAAAATTAACCCCATAAACGCCAAACCAGTCTTTCCATAACAATTTTACAGACGTATATTGAATACTGTTCTTTAGGGAATATAAAGAGAAAACAAAAACACAGTAAACACAAAATATCTTTGGCCAAATATATGATTGTGATATTAATGTCAGTGAAATAAAGCACAAATCCAAACCTATAGCTCTCACTCACTTTTCATTTAATTTAATTTAATTTAATTTCACATGCACACACTAATTTTTTTTTCAGATTGTCTACAGAACAAACCATCGTTATACAATAACTTGCCTAATTACCCTAACCTGTCTAATTAACATAATTAACTTAGTTAAGCCTTTAAATGTAACTTTAAGCTGTATAGAAGTGTCTTGTAGAATATCTAGTAAAATATTATTTACTGTCATCATGACAAAGATAAAATAAATCAGTTATTAGAAATGAGTTATTAAAACTATTATGATTAGAAATGTGTTGAGAAAATCTTATCTCTGTTAAACAGAAATTGGGGAAAAAAATAAACAGGGGGGGCTTACTAATTCTGACTTCAACTCTCTCTCTCTCTCTCTCTCTCTCTCTCTCTATATATATATATAGATTTTTTTTTATTTCAACCTCATTATTTGGGAGGATTTGTTTGAGTTCTTTTGAATGAAGTTCCCCAAAGCAGAAGTGAGTTATTTGTAATTCTGTAACCATCCAAGACAACAAAATCTGTTTATTTTGCGTGTGATCTGCATGTACATGTGTGTAGGCCGTATTAGCTGGGGGAAAGGTTGAGTGTGGAGAGGAGCATTCTTTCCATTACCCAGACCAAATCAATGCACTGAGCTCCAGCCAGGACGTCCCTGTCCCTCCCCCACTCCAGTAGTGACAAGGGGGCCAGTGGAAAGAGCTGACCCAGGCGCAGCACACACTGCCTGGCCTAATTGCACTTCTGGCCTCCTGCTTCAGTCCCTGGTGCTAAACAGAGGTCACCCCAGATCATGGCCTCCTTGTGTGGATTAAATACTAATAAGCGAGAAACACGTCGGGATGTTAAAGAGTTATTGGATGTTGGATGTACTATTGGATGTTAAAGAGTTAGTTCACCCAAAACTGAAAATACCAAAGCCAGAGACCTTTGTTTATCTTCAGAACACAAATTAAGATAATTAAGATGAAATTGAGAGGCCCTGACCTGATGAAAAAGAGACAGTTTTTACAGTTTTTGGCACATAAAAGTGTTCTTGGAGCTTCGTTTGGTTACAGCTGAACCATTAAAGTCACACAATGTTTATAACAATTTTCTTTTTGGTTCTTTTTCTGGATGTCTCGAGATTTTTGCTGTCTATGGAGGATGAGAGAGCTCTAGGATTTCATCTAAAATATAATTTTTGCTCTGAAAATGAACAAATGTCTCAGAAAGACATAATTTTGGAATGAACTGTTAGGTAGAGTTTATATTAAAAAATATATATATACACTCACCTTCATGTCGGGGCAGCATGGTGGCGCAGTGGGTAGCACAATTGCCTCACAGCAAGAAGGTCGCTGGTTCAAGCCCCAGCTGGTTCAGTTGGCGTTTCTGTGTGGAGTTTGCATGTTCTCCCCATATTGGCGTGGGTTTCCTCCGGGTGCTCCAGTTTTCCCCACATGTCCAAAGACATGCACTATAAATTGTCTGTAGTGAATGAGTGTGTATGGATGTTTCCCAGTGTTGGGTTGCAGCTGGAAGGGCATCCGCTGTGTAAAACATATGCTTGATAAGTTTGGGGATTCATTCCGCTGTGGTGATCCAAGATTAATAAAGGGACTAAGCTGAAAAGAAAATGAATGAATGAATGACCTTCATGTCGCTCCTAACCTGATATAGACCCTTTTCACATTTCTGAGTTTCTCAGTAGCGGAAGGCGTCATAGTTGGGTAAACTTAGAGCGCAGTGATTGGGAGAATACAACAAATAATTATTTTAAAATCCTATTTGATGAAATAATAAAAGAAAAACTCCACGATGGTGTTATCAAGACTTTCAGAAAAAGACTGATGTCGGCAGCCAGAAGAGAGAATAACGTCAAATTTACTCTCAGCCCCATAGAAGCTGCATTAGAGACACCTTGCATAATCGGTAATTCGTTTTTTGTAATTTGATGCAAAGATGATATAATAAATTCATGAATGCATTTAAATGTTCAAATGTTTTTTTTTTAAATCAAAATATTAAATACTTTCAAGGATTTAAGATGCTGATGACCGTTAAACGCATAATAACAGTCTTGTGAAAAGGGTCCATTGCTTCATTCTTTGGTGGAACACACATGACAAAAATGTTGTGAGGACATGGTTAAGGTCAATGGGGTGAAAATAACACTGGATCCCACTGATGTGGACCAAAAAAATGTTTATAAATTTTTATAAAGAAAGATTAAAAATATATTATTTTGTGTTATTACTACAATGCTAAGGCTATACAAAAAAACAAAAAAAACAAAACTGTTATTTAACAGTTGTACACAGGTGCGCCGCTGAGGGATTTGAATGTCGGACGAAAGTGAATATGGGGGAGGGGGTGGTGGGAGGGTGGCTCGCACACGAAAGTGAAGAATGGCGGGGAGGGTACCTCTTAATTTACAGGTGTTTTCCTATTTGTTAACAATTTGCTTTATGGGACCTCGAGTAATGATCTTTAATTTAAACAAATATATTTAAAATGTATCACAAAAAGCTAACATTTCACATAACAAAGGCCAAATAAAATCCAGAATCATTTTGGAGGCACATATTTAGCGATGTTTGGTATCTCTCAGCTCAATACCTTGGAATGGCTTTCATTTCTCTTTTTTGTCTAACACAGAAGAAAGTAATAGGCTTGAAATAAAATTTTACGTATTTTCATTTATGGAAGAAGTAGCTCTTTAAAGTGATGAAAACAGTGTTGTTTACACACATTTGAACAGTTTCAAACATGTATCTGATTCTGTTGTTTGCTAAACACAAATATTTTAAAGAACGTTTACAAACAAATAGTTTCACAGAATTTTTGTTTGTATAATGGAGATCAAATAGATATGTTTAGCTACCAACATTCTTCTAAATATTTTTTATTGACTTTTCAGAAGTACTTTTCAACAACCTAGCTCTTAATAAAAAACATTGATTATTTTGCTGTAAAATTAAACATCTGTAGAGTGAGCAAAAAGCACACTGCTAAAAATAACGCACTGTTATCATTATTTACTTTCTTTTAGTGTGTTAATATTTCAAAACACCAGTCAAGCCAATCACCTTATAACAACAATATCAATTTACATTGATTATTTTTTAAATGAAAAAGCCATCATTTTGGAGATCAGATCAATATATCTCAAAGTTGAATTGCTGCTCTTTAGTTAAGTATGGATGATCAATAAGACGTAATGGATTTCAGTCACACTGCTATTACATTCAGAATATATCTGACCTTAAATCTAACCCATCCACTGAATACCCTGTACAGAAATTAGCATTTGAGACAAGTAATCTGCTTTATAGCTTTAAAAGAAGCACTAAACTGTCATGACACAAAGAGGGAATGACCGTGGCATTTCTGGACTGTTTCAGTGATTGGATTTCACTGATTGTTGTAGAAAAGCCTATTGAGCCACTCAACCATATCTGAGAACAAGGACACTATGAGCGTGTTCAGGATAGCATCCACTTAAAGCTGGATATCTATGCAATTCTTTTTCAAATATTAGTTGCAGGTTCAAGGTGAGGCCATGCAATATGATGAGCAAATATGAACAATGCATAATGTGCATAAAACTATTTAAAAGAAATCAAGAATGCCAGATTTTACAGCAATGAAATATGACCACTCTCATAATGAAAGACTCTGGGTGGTGTTGAAAAAAAAAAAACTTCAATTGCAGATCAGGATTTAATAGAAAACATTGAAAGTTGTGTCTGCATCCATGCAAAACATAATTATATTTACATATTTCAAAGTCATTTATTATTTTACAAATTATGGAAATAAATATTTACAAACCAACAACATTAAGTTGTACAAAAAGCATTTAAGCCTCTATATCCAGTGCCAAAAGAAGTACACAAAATACATTTAACATACAAAGAAAGCCTGTAAACCATTATTTTTGTTGCTATAATAAGTTTTTGCAAAAACATCTGACACCTTCATAATGTTTACTGACCAGCTTCGTTTACTGACCAACTATCTCATCCAAATAAACTTTAACAGGCTTATGGGGGATATTCACATGCCCTTTTTAAACGATGATTGACATGTCTATAATATTTTTCGCTTTATTAGACTAAACTTCTTGGGGAAAAAATAACACTGCCTCAGCTGTCTTTAAACTTTTCCAGCAGGCAGTCTTTTCTCATTGTAACTGTATACAAAATACTGTCTTTATTTTAAAGAAAACATATAAACAACTGTGAATAATAAATATTGCTCATTAATTCGTTCTATTTATTCCCTATTCCATCTGATAAGGCAAACACTGATAAAATGTTCATAAAAAATAAAGTCCACTTAAAAGGTGATATACTGTTAAAAACGGTTTTGATCTATAGGACACAGAACAGAGAGCAATAACCCTTCAGTCTACAAGATAATCACTAAAAAGGTTGTAAATACTATGAGTTTCAACATAAATGAATAAATAAACAATGAACCAAAAACAAAAAAGTGAATTGATGTCTTTGAAAAGCAAATTCTCTGCCAGACCAGAAATGAGAGGAATGTGAGTGATCTGTGTCTTCACAGCACAGCGAGGTCATGGCAGGATTTGGAGCGCACCTTTA